>PVJD01011286.1:0-47300 GCA_004026545.1 Mormoops blainvillei | reverse complement strand
GTATTTGCAGTTTACTCATTTGAAGTTCTGACTCTTTTCAAGTGATTTTCTGATGTTGAAGGCCATTCCAAATAGTTTTGTGTAAATAAATACACAGTTTCTTAGAGACAGATACTTTGAATGCTAATATTAAATCTGCAGTTATTTTGAGTTCTGATGGAACTCATAAAATTCATATGAATCTTCTATTAAAATTATACATGTATGTAAAATAATTAGCAATCGAAAGTAATAATGTGTGGTCAGTTGTGACATACCTTATTTTATCAACATTTATCCTTTTAAGTAATATGCCTTTTACAAAGAACAACTGTTGACTGTTTGAAAAAAATGCTCCATTTGAAATAGTCTTACATATCTATTTGAAATAAATTGTATACAGTGTCAGATAAGAAGTAACAAAGTGATTCCTGATAGTACTAACCATTTGTTTGTAGTTCTGAACAAGTTATATCAAAAAGAGTGACTCAGATCCTAAAAATAAAGATGACCACATGACAACTATCTAATGAAGTTATTTTATGTGTTGTTAACTTGGTGCCTTGAACCTCTTAGGTGAAAAACAGGATATTGGCAAGTCTAATGTGGTTAAGGTACTAGGATTTGGAATCTGTCTATGTAGTTTCAAAACCTGGTTCCACCACTTACCTGTGCGTTCTTGGTTAAGTTAATTAACCTATTTAAGCCTCTGTTTCCTCATATATAAATGAAAAAGTAAAAGTATCATACGGTTGTGGTTATAGGCATTTTATAAGAAGTAAACAAGGCCATCCATGTACAACATCCATCAGAATGCCTGGCACCTAGAGATTCTTAGTTAATGTTCGCTGCTATGATTGTTTGAGGAGTAGCAGTGATGTGTTGTCATATGTTGTGATGTTCTTTCACGTTGCATTATCTTATGAATAGATTCTGGGAACCGAAATGGAGAAAGTGATGATAAAACTAAAAATGCTGATAGAAACTATTTGAATATTTTACCTGGTAAGTATTATTGTCTTAAGTATATTTTATTGATTATGCTATTATAGTTGTCCCAATTTTTTTCTCTTCTTTTTTCCCCTCCTCCCTGCACCCCTCCTTCCACTGGCATCCCCCCAACATGCATATAAGGTCTTTGGCTTCTCCATTTCCTATACTGTTATTAACCTCCCTCTGTCTATTTGTACCTACCACTTATGCTTCTTATTCCCTGTACCTTTTCCCCCTCTCCCCTCTCCCCGTCCCCACTGATAACTCTCCATGTGATCTCCATTTCTGTTATTGTTTCTGTTCTAGTTGTTTGCTTAGTTTGCTTTTTGTTTTTGTTTTTAGGTTCAGTTGTTGGTAGTTGTAAGTTTGTTGGCATTTTACTGTTCATAGTTTTGATCTTCTTTTTCTTAGATAAGTCCCTTTAACATTTCATGTAATAAGGGCTTGGCGATGATGAATTCCTTGAACTTTACCTTGTCTGGGAAGCACTTTATCTGCCCTTCCATTCTAACGATAGCTTTGCTAGATAGAGTAAATTTGGATGTAGGTCCTTGTCTTTCATGACTTTGAATACTTCTTTCCAGCTCCTTCTTGCCTATGAGGTTTCTTTTGAGAAATCAGCTACTAGTCTTATGGGAACTCCTTTGTAGGTAACTGCCTCCTTTTCTCTTACCTTTTTTTAAAGATTCTCTCCTTATCATTAATCTTGGATAATGTAATGATGGTGTGCCTTGGTGTGTGCTTCCTTGAGTCTAACTTCTTTGGGACTCTGAGCTTCATGGACTTCCTGGAAGCCTATTTCCTTCACCAGATTGGGGAAGTCCTCCTTCATTATTTGTTCAAATAAGTTTTCAGTTTCTTGCTCTTCCTCTCCTCCTTCTGGCACCCCTATGATTCGGATGCTGGAATATTTAAAGTTCTCCTGGAGGCTCTTCAGCCACTCCTCATTTTTTTGATTCTTATTTCTTCATTCTGTTCTGGTTTAATATTTATTTCTTGCTTCTGCTCCAAATCATTGCTTTCAGTCCCAGTTTCCTTCCATTCACTATTGGTTCCCTGTATATTTTGCTTTATTTCACTTTGCATAGCCTTCACTTTTTCCTCTATTTTGTGACCATACTGAACCATTTCTGTGAACACTCTGATTACCAGTGTTTTGAATTCTGCATCTGAGAGGTTGGCTGTCTCTTTGTCACTTAGTTCTTTTTTGGAGTTTTGATCTGTTCTTTCATTTGGGCCATATTTCTTTATCTCGTCGCTCCTGTTACATTGTAAGGGGCGGAACGGTAGGTATTTACTAGGGCAAGGCATCTCACATCGTTGTGTTGTGGCACAAACAATATCTCCTGATCAGCTTTCAGCAGGCTTTCAGTCACTTTCCCCGCTACCCACAAGCAAATTGGGACCTTCTGGTGCCGATTCGCAGGAGGGTGGGTTTGTGTACATTCTAGGATTCTGTGGGTCTCTCCAACGAACACTGCTGTTGAGTCTGGGAGTTTCTTCTGCTGCCACAACCCCCACAGGTTTTTACAGCTAGAGGTTTTGAGCCTTTCTTTTCCTGTGCTGGATGCTGCAGTCTGTCTCCCTCCCCTGTTGTTTCTCCCAGCTTATCTGCATGCAAATGTGGGACTGCCAGCCAACATCTCTCTTACCACGTCCTCTAGCCACTGCCTTGCCATGGGTCCTGGGTCCTCTCCACTCCAGCCACCCTTCTCTGTCCCTCCTACCAATGAGGATGAATGTTTCTCCTTTAACTCCTTGGTTGTTGGACTTCCATACGGTTTGATTTTGTGGAAGTTCTGGTTGTTTTTTATTTTTAAATTGGTTGTAATCCTTCTTTTGGTTGTGTGAGGAGGCAAAGTATATCTGCCTATTCTTCCATCTTGGCTGGAAGTCCACCAACCTGGTAAGTATTATTTTAAATTGCAATTTTCTTATAATCATATGCATTGAAATCAGATTTGAGGCATAAATTTTTATGGTGTAGTTTATAAAAAGTTTGTCATTGTATCTATATAATAAACTTTCACAGAAGTTCTGCAGTTTAAATTTTATACTAATATTGACTTTTCTAGATCCATACAAGAAAACTTGGTCAAGCAGTTGCATATGTTTTATTGTTATTCGCTATTTCACATATCCTCTTTTATACATTGTTTCTTTGTTTCCTAAATATCCCAAGAAGTAATTTTACCCTGAAGTATATACAATGGTATGTGGAGATATAAACAGCTGAACTTGTAGAAAAAACATAGGTCATCTGATTAGGAATCTTTCATATTTCCATTTCCCCATCTTTTTTTTTACATTCTATTTCTTTAATTTCCTTATTATTCTTGAATATATAGTATATAAACTGGAAATTCAGTCTCTTTGTCCTCTGCCAGATTGAATTCACTCCAATGATCCTTAATAGTGTTTGTGTGACAGGCCACACATGACAGGGAAGGTCTGTTGGTTTACTATGTAAGTGTAAAGGCTTTTAAACTAAATGGTAGATTTTGCAGTTTCATAAATAAGATTTCTTTCTTCACATTTCCTTTCCTACATTTTCTGCATGTAGGTCACATTCCGTTTAATCTAAGCAGATAGCATAACCATTTCTAGTATTATCTTGTCAGTCCCAGTCAGTTAGCTTGTGGTCATCATCTTCCGAACTTCCTTCCACCTTCAGATATCCTACCTTAGTGAATAATGTTAGAAGCAGGATTGCATCACTACATGCTGTTTCCTTCACTTTGTGGAACAGGAAACTGTCCTCCTCTCCATCTAAAAATAGCTTCATTGAGGCAAGATTCATTGTCTTTGTCTTCATAGATCCGTAATTTAAATCATCCATATTTTGTGGCTTTCTTAAAATGTGCCAATCTTACTATCTATTCCAGAAATACCAATGTCTTTTTTTTTTTTTAAACTTAACTCCTTACTGCTATATTTATGTCCTTCCTTATTCCTTTTTGGAAAAAGCCTTTAGTTTAGTATCTTGTTATCATGACCAGATCAGAAAGGCATGTCATAAAGTCTGCATTAACAAAGGACTATTAAACTATTCAGATAGATATTCTGATAACATCTGAATTTCCATTTAGCTAAAGGTTGCCTACACAGCTAGGAAGTAAACAGGAGAGAGAAAGGATCCAAATCACAAATGCTTTAAAATTTTTAAGTTGCTAAGACAAACAATTTTATTTCTATAATTTTTAACCAGTGGTTTTACTTTATAATTATCTAAGTATTTACAGTTTATATCATCTAGTTTTCACAATTACTTTGTAAGGAAGGCAGTCAGGCGTTTTTTCCGTCTCATACACAAAGTACAGAGGATCTACAGGTCGAATTGATTTACCCCAAGGTCACTCAGCCAGTAAGTGCTAGAGACCAGATCTTCTTAACACCCAATGTAGTCCTTTTTCTACTATAATATATTACTTTGATTACTACTGCCCGCTCCATGACCCCCATTTTACTAATGGGTAAAATGAGGCCAAGCGACAAGTCACCTAAGGTCAAATGAAGGCGTGCCAGTTTGGGGATTAGGAGCACCTGACCTGTTCACTAACTCACTGCCTCACTACTGGACCATTGCTCATATTCAGTGCTACTACTTCCATCACCTAAATCATTGGTAAGCGTTAGGAGGTAACATACTTCATTGGGAGCAGAAGGATATTATCTCAGAGGGAGTTTACTAGGTTTCTGATAAGCTGTCTGTGTCTTTTGTTGCCTTCCAAGAAATTGTAACCAAACTATCAATATATTTCATCGATTTTTTTAACTTTTTATTTGACTGGTTTATTTTGATACTTATGTCATTGTCCTTTCTTTAAATTCTTTTTCTGTTTAATTCTTTTATCTTAGTCAGAAAAAAAAAAGACCTTTTCCTGGGGCCTGTCAGCAGCATCCATGAGTATAGCTTATATATGTACACTGGTAACTAGAAATGGTTGAACATTGTGCTAAAGTACATTAAGTACTTTTAACTATGTTATGTTTATAAGTAAATATAAGTAAAATCCTAAGATAATGACTTTGAAGCCACGGTGGGGAGATTTTATAAGGGCAGGCTTTAGTGGTAGAAAAGTGTTTCTTGGAAGAGCATAGAAAGATATATCAGAATTTCCAGGGAACAATGTGTATTTTTAAAAACATATTCTTTATATGTTTTCTATTGTATTTATTTATATTGACAGAAACTGCAGAATATAAAAGCTGACGTAGCTAATGCAGCTACACAGTAAGTGGAATGATTGTAGGAAGCATGTATTTTAAGATTAGATAACTATTGCTCCAATATTCAGTCTAAAATATTTGGTCATTCAGTTATTCAACAAATATTTATTGACCACATTCTATGAACAAGTTACTATTCTATGTGCTAGAGATAGAATATTAAACAAGACAGACAAAATTCCTATCGTTATGGAGCGTAAACAATGGTCTCTTTAAAATAATCTCACAAACAGTAAGAGAATTTCAGTGCTGAGAATTAAACAGAACAATGTGAAACAGAATAAGTGAGGGGTGAGGGCGTCAGCCCGTAGCTGGAACGATCTGGAAGACCTCTCTGAGGAGGTGACCTTTGATCTGAGATGAGATTAATGAAAAGTCAGCTGTACAAGAATCTTGGGGCAGCCTTTCATGAAGCAACCTTGAACTGGGAACAAGCTCTGCATGTTTGCAGACCTGAATAAAAGCCAGTGTGGCTCAGCAGGAAGAGAGGCTGAGACAAAAGAATGTCAGGCAATTTCCAGATCATACAGGCCTTGCAGACCACGGTAGAGTTTGGACTTATTTTTCTGAATGTGTTGTGTTCATGTTGGATGATTTTAAGTAAGGGAGTGATATTATTTTATTTATATATTAAATCATTTTGTTTGCAGTGTGGAAATGGTTGGTAGGTGGGCAAGAACGAGAGCAGAGAGATTCATTAAGAAGCTATTGCAAAAAGCTATGTGAGAGATGATGGTAGCATGAACTAGGGTGATAGCAATAAAAGTGCAGCTCTCAGATTTGAGATATCTGCTGGAGATATTACTGAAAATAGCTGGTGGTGAGTTGGTTGGATTGGGGATTGGGAAGAGGCTTTGAGAGAAAAGAGTAATGAAGGACATCTGCTATCTTCCTGTCCTAAGCAAATAACTGGACTGAAATTGGACCCATAAATTGAGATGGAGAAGAGCAGATCTAGGGTGTGGGGAAGACAGGGAATCAAGTAACCTGTTTTTACTTAGTAAGTTTGAGTTAAGTAGAACATTTTGAGCATTTACATCAATGTGGAGATGATGAAGACTCATTTGATGTACCTCCTAGTTGGTGGTCACTTCATACCAATTTATGAACCTAATGTAAAATTAGCTATTGCCTCTTTTTTCATCACTTTCTTTCCAAGAATTTAGAAACAGTACTCATTATTTGCTCCCTGAGCCCAACATAGGTTGCTGATAAACCTCTGCTAGTTTAATACATTGATTGCCCATTACATTTATTTATACAGTCCATTGAGGATGGTGATCTATTTGAAAATCATGATTTTTTGTTGTTCACAGGAGAATTTTACATTACACGGCATTCTAATCTCTCAGAAATCCATGTTGCTTTCCATCTTTGTGTGGATGACAATGTGAAATCTGGAAACATCACTGCCCGTGATCCTGCCATTATGGGGCTCAGAAACATACTCAAGGTTTGCTGTACCCATGACATCACAACAATAAGTATTCCCCTCTTGCTGGTGCATGATATGTCAGAGGTGAGCATATAGGAAAATGCCATCATTTTATGAGTATGTTAACCTCCATGTTGTAGACTAATAATAATCACTTTATATTTTAAAAGCACTTTTTTTTTTACTAATGGATTTTTGTATTTCTTTCTGGTTAGTAGAATTGAGTGGTATACAATACAAAACAATGAATAATTCTTAACCATTTAGTTTCAGAGAATTATAGCATTCTATAGCAGGTTAACAAGAAAATCAAAATTATTTTTAGCTTTAGATAAGGCATATGTTCCTATTCCTCCTCCTCGTGCTCTCCTCCTCCTATTTCTTCTCCATTTTTTTCTTAAGTAGCAATAGATTTGCCTCCACATTTATACTTGGCTTTGGTTAACATTAAAATAAGCTTGTATACTGTGAGTCTACATTAATAGTCAAGGGAAAGAGATGCTGGATGGCAGGGAGAAACCAGCTTCATTTCAACATTTTGTCAACAGTGCTCTTTGGATAATACAAATATTGACTTCTAAAATTAAAATGTGATATAATAATGTATTTTATTAAGTACTGTACTTTATATTTTTTAAAAAATCTCTTTCCATGACTTTGCTTTCTCTCCTGCTTTCTTCCCTCACCCACATAAAAACTGTCTAGAGGGGATAAGTTGTGAAAATAATACAAGGTCTAAACATTCAACTTCAAATAGCCGGGAGGAACAAAGCAGTCTCAAAACAAATGGATGCAGGCATGTCCTTCTAGGAGAACCAGGGGTCATCATAGTGATGAAGGGCCCATATCTGCAGCTTGGTGCCTGCCTGTCTTGAGGTGGCATTTTTAAATTGAATTTATTGGGTTGACACTGGTTGATAAACTTCTACATGTTTTAGGTGTACAGTTCTACACCACATCATCTGTACATGGCATTGTGTGTTCACCATCCCAAGTCAAGTCACCATCCATCACCATTTATCTCCCTTGTACCGTCTTTCACCTCCCCCCCTCCCCCCCCCCCCCAGGCAGTCACTACGCTGTTGTCCATGTACAGGAATTCTTTCTTTTCCTTTTTCTTTTTTGCTCAATCCCCCTATCACCACACCCAGCTCCCAGCCTGCTCTCTATCTATGAGTCTGTCTCTATTTTGCTTATTAGTTAGTTTTGTTCACTATATTCCACATATGAATAAAATCATGTTGTACTTACTTTTCTCTGACTGGCTTATTTCACTTAGCATAGTGCCTTACAGGTCCATCCATGCTGTTGCAAAGGGTAAAACTTTCTTCTTTTTTATGACCAAATAGTATTCTATTATGTAAATGTACAAGAGCTTTTTTATCCACTCATCTACTGATGGACACTTGTTCTGCTTCCAAATCTTGACTATTGTAAATAATGCTGCGATTAACATAGGAGTGCGTATATTCTTTCAAATTAGTGTTTCAGATTTGTTTGGATAAATTCCCAGAAGTGGAATCGCTAGGCCATAAGGCAGTTCCATTTTTAATTTTTTTAGGAAATTCCATACTTCTTTCCACAGTGGCTGAACCAGTCTGCATTCCCACCAACAATGCACAAGGGTTCCCTTTTTCCCACATCCTTGCCAATGCATTGTTTGTTAAATTATTCATGATAGCCATTCTGACAGGTGTCAGGTGATACCTTACAATGGTTTTAATTTGCGTTTCTCTGATGATTAATGATATTGAGCATCTTTTCACATGCCTGTTGGCCATCTCTATATCCTCTTCGGAGAAGTGTATTTTCAGGTCCTTTGCTCATTTTTTAATTGGATTGTTTGTGTTTTTGGTGTTGCATTTCTTCATAAATTTTGGATATTAACCTGACATCAGATGTATCAGTGAATGTGCTCTCCCATTCAGTGGACTGTCTTTTCATTTTGTTGTTGGTTTCCTTTGCTGTGCCAAAATTTTTTAATTTGATGTAGTCCCATTTGTTTATCTTTTCTTTTGTTTTCCTTGCCTGAGAAGATATATCAGGGGGAAAAAATATGGCTGTAAGATATGTCCAAGATTTTACCACCTATGTTCTCTTCTAGAATTTTCATGGTTTTGAGTCTAACACTTAGATCTTCAATCCATTTTGAGTTTATTATTGTCTATGGTATAAGAAGGTGGTGTAGTTTCATTTTTGTTTTTTTACACTTATCTGTTCTATGTTCCCAACATGAATAAACTATCTTTACCCCATTGTTTTTGCCTCCTTTGTCAAATATTGACCGTATAGGCATTGGCTAATTTCTGGGCTCCCTATTCAGTTCCAGTGATCTATGTGTCTGTTTTATACCAGTACCATGCTGTTTTGGTTACTATGGCCTTGAAATAGATATAGTTTGATATCAGGTAGTGCGATTTCTCCAACTTTGTTCTTCTTTCTCAAGATAACTGTTGCTATTTGGGGTCTTTTATGGTCCATATGCATTTTTGTAATATTTTTTCTAATTCTGTGAAATATGCCATTGGTATCTTGATAAGAATTGCATTAAATCTATAGATTGCTTTGGGTAGAATGGACTTTTTAGTGATGTTAATTCTTCCTATCCATGAACATAGTATATGCTTCCACTTATTTGTATCTTCTTCAGTTTCTTTCTTCAGTGTCTTACAATTTTTCCAGCACAGGTCACTTTACATCCTTGTTTAAATTTATTCCTAGGTATTTTATTCTTTTTGAAGCAATTATGAATGAGATTGTTTTCCAAGTTTCCCTTTTTGATAGTTCATTATTGGTATATAAAAATGAATCTGATTTCTGGATATTTATTTTATATCTTGCTACTTCACTGAGTTCATTTATCAGTTCTAGTAGTTTTTTGGTTGACTCTTTAGGTTCTTTATACGAGGGGAGGGCAGAATCCCCTCAAAAATGAATTTATCTTTTGGAGAATTGGCCCCTTGTAGTACAGGCTTCCCCATCTGGGTGAGTGTCCTAGGAACCCATCTGTACCAGATTACCAGCTATTGGTGTTGTGATAGGTGTTGCGTTTAGCTTCAGTGAATTTTTTTTAAAGATTCTTTCAATGTGTTTGCCCATTTCATGATGGATGATTTACCAGCGCACCTGCCCACATCATGCTGAGTGTTCAGCAGTTTTTGACAAAAATGGCACGATTCCCATGACCCACTCATCCTTCCTATTCACCTAATCTAGCCCCAAACAACCTTTTTTGTTTGTTTGTTTCCTGGATGAAACAAAGTCCTCAAAGGGAAATGTTTTGCCTATGTGAAAAAAGTGAAATAAAAAACGGCAGAAGTACAAAAAGGCATCAAGATCACCAAGTTCAAAAACTGTTTTGAGCAGTGGAGAAAAGTCTCAATAGGTGTATTCCATCACATGGAGAGTACTTTGAAGGTGGCTGAGGTTTAAACATGTAAAAATAAATACACAGTTTTTTATAAATAAATTCCATATCTTTTGGGTTCCTCCTCATATACGGTATCATGTCATCTGCAAATAATGACAGTTTTACTTCCTTTCCAGTTTGGTTGCCCTTTATTTCTTCTTGTTGATTGCTATGGCTAAGACTTCCAGTACTATGTTAAGTAAGAGTGGTGAAAGCAGACATCCCTGTCTTTCTCCCGATCTAAGGGAAATGCTTGTAGTTTTTGCCCACTGATGTTGGCTGTGGGTTTGTAATATATGACCTGTAACAAAATTATGTTGAGGAATGTTCCTTCTATCCCCACTTTGCTGAGAGCTTTTATCATAAATGGGTGCTGGATCTTATCAGTTTATTTTTCTGCATCTATTGATATGATCATGGGTTTTTTATCCTTCATTTTGTTTATGTGGTGTATCCCATTTATTGATTTGTGGATATTGTACCAAACCTTGAATCCCACTTGATTGTGGTGTATGATTTTTTTAATGTATTGCTGCATCCAGTTTGCTAATATTTTGTTGAGGATTTTAGCATCTGTGTTCATCAAGGATATTGGCCTATAATACTCTTGTTTTGTAGTTTCTTTATCTGGTTTTGGGATTAGGATAATGTTGGCCTTGTAAAATTAGCTTGAGAGCATTCCCTCCTTGAATTCTTTTGAAATAGTTTGAGAAGACTAGGTGTTAGTTCTTTGAACATTTGGTAAAATTCACGTGTGAAGCTGTCTGGTCCAAGACTTTTATTTGTTGGGAGTATTTTTATTACTACCTCAATTTCATTAGTTGTAGAGGTAACATTTAAAAAGAAAGAAAGAAAATGGCCATCTGGTAAGTACATACTGTGAATGCCAGGAAGGAAATTTAATCATTGATTATTAGAAGTTATTTACCAAAATAAAAGATGTGTGTTAATGCTATATGGTAAAGCACTGTGTAAAAGATTTTGGTTTTGCTTTTTAGAGTGACTGAGTGTCCACTTAGTCTGGTTATAAGAGACCTCATTTTTAAATGCAATCCCTATGTAAACACACACACACAAATCAATACCATGTAGTACAAGATGATTTTAAATGGTTTTCCACTTACAGTCCATTTGTATTTTCACCAGACACATCATTTTGATTATGAGAATTCTGACGCTTTCCTGAAAGTTGCCTCATACTTCCTAATCTCTCCTTCCATTCACATCTATAGGCTCAGTCATACCTAATATGGCATCAGGGAAGATTGACATAAACATGTTTTTTTTTCCTCCCCACTGTAGCTTTATAAAGTCTTAGTTCCATCATGAATTTTTAGCCATTGTTAAGTTATTATCACTTACTAGTCCATCTATAAAAATGTCTTTGGGGAGTAACAAAGAAAGTTTGTGATGAATTCCAACCACAAGGAAACATCCAAACACTCCTGCAGCTGGACTCCTGGTTAACCAGTTTATAAAAATGGTCACATGTAGGTGGGAAACAACCTCAAAAACTGTTTCCAAAAGTCACTAAGTTCAGATTTACTTCCAGACATCTGATACTACCAGCATTCCCTCTCCCACAAGGTTACAAAAGTTACATGTTTTAAATTGGGACAGCCAGCTGCAGAACATTAAGTTTGTTTCAAAGTGTCCATTTTAATTCACAGAAGTATATTGAGCCATGATCTTACCATTTGTTGTATTTAAACATCTGTTCAGGTCAAGAAGTTTATTCTACAAACTCAGACAACACTACACAGGATATAGCAGTAATATTTGTCTCAAATTTCCTCAAGGATCCCAAAGCAGTTTCAGGTGGTGTTTTCCTCTAGCAAACACATTGCTAGACACTAGTTACCACATTTTAGTATGTGTGTGATAATAATGTCTAGAACAGTCAATACCCGATGGTAAATAAAAAGCACTGAAGAAATTAATTGCCTTTTTTTAAAACAAAGGAAAGGCAACAATAATCTTATCAGCAAGAAGAAAGATATACTGATATTATTAGCTTTATCTGTATGGGTCTTTGCGATTTGAAAACACTGTTATACTGGAGTCAGTCCAACCTGATAGATGTGGAATGAACCTGCACATCAAGAATCTTCCATTCTTGACTTTCTTTCTTTCTTTTTTTTTTTTTACTTTTGTTGAATAATTTGAGTTTTAGGAAATTTTAGTTGTTGTAATTGTTGTGGTTGGTGATGATGGAGAAGATTCAAGTTAAGTAGTCAAAGAACGGCCATTAATTTTAGATAGATGTTACTGTCTGCAATTATAATCAGAATTGACATTTTAATTTCAATTTCACAAGTTTAGAATTTATTCTATGTTTGCAGTTCCCACTTACCATCTACAGTATAGCCATAGTGTTATCTAACAAAAGCTGAGGTCCAGCTGCCTTTTGCCACAAAAAGCCAAACTCATGAGGCAGGTGTGGTACAAAAAGGAAAGAGGTTTATCCAGGTGCTGCACAACTTGGGAGTATGGTGGACTCCCTTCTCAAAGACCATCTCAGTCTTCCTGCCCAAGGTACAGTTCTTAGAGGAATAGGAAGAAGAGGACTTTTTTCCCATCCAATTATCTTTCTAGCTTCCAGTGTGCTCAGTGTGAGAACCTCCCACTGTTGCCATCTGGGCCGGTGGACAGAGACAACACTGGCGCTTGACTGTTTTACAGTAACAGCGGGGCCCAATTTTCTGCCTTAGCTCCAGTCTGAAGTGTTTCGCATGATCTGTTCAGCCTTTTCAATGGATTGCTTTCATAATATGTTCTCACAGGTGTGACAGTATGGTTGTTACTTTGCCGTTACTTAGAACTCATGGTCCAAAATTTTCTATACTGTTACATGAGCCACTATGTTGTATACCCCATCTACTGTGTAATATATACTAAGGTTTGTTTCCAGAAGAAAGCTCCTTATGAGACTACAGACCACATCCCATGATGACATCCGATAAATGATGTCTTTTCATGACTTTATAGACTTCTAAAACCTACAGTTTACCTTTTCCAAGTATTCAAAGCCATTCTTTCCAGTGCTGGTTTTAATCATAGAAAAACTGCAAAGATGCTTGGGATGGAGTCTCTGTGCAGACAAATGGGAGATTTAAAAACAGTGAGGATTTTTAAACCCTCAACAATGTGCAGATGTATGTGCATGTATCTGTCTAACATTTCCTTTCAGATTCATGTGCTGCTAAGCAGAATTAAAGTAAATGGAATATGAGAGGTCATATCATCTAAAAATTAAATGTCTGTTAATTCAAAGATAGCCTGGGATCCTGTCATGAATTGGTATTTTGCTGTGTTCCCTATATAACCCTGATGAAACTTTGCATTAATTCACATCATTCTGAAGAGTGTGAAGTTCTTAATTTCTTCTCATAGATATTTGCTGTACTCCATACTATTAACCACACATATATGGATAGCCAGAAAACATAGTATTAATGAATAAAAGGTGATTTTTGGAGAATGGAGGCATTGAAAGGACTTCATTATTTTTTCCCATCTACTTTTGGTCAAACTTTAAGCACCATCCCTGATCTAACTTGTGCTTCAATCTTTCATCATTATTATCCTTATTATAAAACATTGGAGTAATATATTCTGTATGTTCGTGTTCAAAGCTAGCCCTACTGAAGCTCTGTGCTTACAGTTCACATTAGGTACACCCGTGTGAGTAGTGATGCTTAGGCTTGACCTTTGCCTGAAATAATTCATAGGCTAATCGTAAATGTCAATAAGTTACAGATTATAAGACAAGTTACTGTCAGATAATGCTTTGTTATATATAAAAATGAGTACCTTATTTATAATAGTATAAATAATAACAATTCCTTGATTCTGATTATTTTCATGGTATTTTGAAAAATGGTATGTTTTACAGTAATATTTTAAGGTGATGCAAATATTCAATTATAGTTTAGTATTTGTTCCTATATAAGATCCTTCAATAAAATGTTTAAGATAAGTGAAAGATAAGTAAGCCCTTAAGGAAATAAAACATCATTGAAAACCAGCGGAAACAACCAAACATATAAACAGATATGCAAAGATTTGAGACCCTGGAGTTGTGAGACACAAACCATAAAATAGTTGACAACTGCCTTTAAAGAACTTGAAGACAAGCTTAAAATGTCTTCAAGTAAAAAGATGCTATGAAAAGTGACCTAACAACTACAGAACCGAGCTTTTGGTTGCTGCAAGAAATTTTAAAAGACCTAAATAATTGAGGAATATACTTTGTTCATGGGTGGAACGCTCAATTCTGTTAAGATACCAGTTCTCCTAGACTTAAATGTTCATCAAAATCCTTATAAGGCAATTTGGAAGATATTAACAAGGTCATTCTAAAATGTAGATGAAAAGCACAGGACCTAAAGCAACCAGAACAATCTTGAAAAAGAACAAAGTTGGAGAACTTAACACCAATTGATTTCAAAACTTACTATAAAGGTACAGTAACCAATACAGTGTGACATTGGCATAAAAATTGGCTATGGATCAAAGGAACAGACTAGAAAATCCAAAAATAAATCCATGCATATATGGTCATTTGATTTACAGCAAAGATACCAAGGCAGTTTAATGAGAGAAAGATTGTGTTTTCAACCACTAGTGTTGGAAGAATTGGATATTGATATAGAAAAAAATAAGCTTAACTTTTACTTCACATCATACATAAACATCAACTTTAAATGGTTCATAGACCTAAACCATAAAAGCCAATAGTATAAAACTTTTAGAGAAAAACAAAAGAAAACCTTGATGACATCAGGTTAAGCAAAGATTTGTTAGGACACAAAAACATAAGCTCTAAAAGGACCACAAGAAATTGTACTTAATTAAAATTTAAAACGTTTGTTCATCAGAGGATGCTGTTAAGAAAATGAAAATGCAGGCCTCAGTCTGTCCCATGACCTTGGGTGATTCACTGTACCTTTCTCAGTGTCTTTTTTTTTTTTTTAATTTATAAAGGTTTCTTGTGAAATGGAAATTATGCACATTGTAACATCCCATGAAAACATAAGATATTATTATTGTAGTTTAAAGAACTGTCAGCATTTCTTCTTAGCTGTAGGTGGATATTTCTTAATCACCTTGCTCTCTCTCTACATTATTTTTTTTCAACTGGGGAGGAACAAGCCAGAAGACAAAACCTTTTCACTCTGTGCATGTGTGTACTCTTATAAGGCACTGTTCCTCTTTGTGAACTCTGAAGCTTTAAATGGCAGAAAATTCTACTAGTCATTTTTATAAGTTTCCAGAACTTTGGAAAAGAGTATTGTTTACTTTTTAGCCCTCTCAGCAACTAGACCCCTTTTATTTATCAATCTTAAAATCTTGGACACAAAAAGTAGTTTCCTATCAAAGTTTTTTTTTTTACAGAGAAAGTCACTTTCTTTTTAAATTTCCATAAATAAAACAATGATTTAGTCAACCTTAATTTGGGGGCATCTACATGCTCAGTGTTATAGAAGTATTGTAAAGGTAATAAAGATGAATAAAAAGTGGTTCATGCCCTTAGAGAGCACACAACTTAAGAAAATGTAAATCCCCTCTCCTTACCTGTCCCTCCTCCACACACACACACACACACACACACACACACACACACATACACACATACACACACAAAAGACAGGGTAAAATGCGATTGTTGAGATAAAAGAAAAACAAGTACTTTTGGAGTTCAGAGGGCAGCAACACCGTTCGTAGCTGGGGGAACATTTTATGAGGGAGAAGGAAGTTAAGCTGGACATTGGAGAATAAAGATCAGATTTCAACAGGTGGAAATAACAGGAAGGGCACTCTAGGCAGAAGAAATGGCTTAAGGCAGAGCGGGAGGAAGTGAGATGGGTGACAGGCACTGCAGATCATGTTCAGGCTAAGGTGGACATATATACCTTGAGTGAAACCATTTTTTAATGTAGAAGTCTAGAAGCTGTGGTAGTTTTGGTCCCAATATAAATAGCCTTGAATACTAAAAGAAAGTCTTAGATATTATTCATGAGACAACAGGAGGCAATTATAAGTTATTAAATAGGAATATAATATCATAAATGAACTTAAGATAAATTAGCCAAATCAGTGGTTTGGGGTTGGGAATTTTGGAGTCCAGGAACCTAGATAGGAAGCCATAGAAATAAGTAGGCATGAGGTCCAAAGATCTTCAGAGTTTGGTGAAGAACTAGGATAATTCAATGACACATCAGCCCCCAAGAGGGGTTGGCAAGTTTCATGAAAAAAGAGAATGATCACTAATGTGAATTATGTCAGAAAGGTCAATTAGAGTAAGATTGAAAAACGGTTTGGTAATTAATAATCATTGAATTATAACCCAACATCTAAGGAAAAGATCCTTGAGTCCATACTGATTAAACAGATGACTGAGTGAATGAATGAGAATAAACAAATCTCCCATGTAGAAGAATTTAAAATAATTTATGTACATACTCCATTCTTATGAAGGGGAGCAAAAAAATCTTCATCTCTTAAACGTGTGCTGCTCACAGTGGATGACTTCTTTCCAAAGAGCACAGAGAAAATTTCAGGGGGTGGAGGGAATAAATTTATAGTGGAGAAATGTGAAAAACATTGCCCTCAATCAGGTGATCCAGGTCAGAATCAATGGTCATAAACCATGTTGATAGTATGTACTCTCGGTGTGAGGTATTGAAATGACACTTTACCCCTGTGGTCTTCCTGCCAAAATCCATACCTCAAGTCTAATAATCAGAAAAACATCAAATTCCAAAAGGAGGCATCCTACAAAATACCTGACCAGTATTCCTCAAAACTGTCAAGGTCATCAAAAACAAGGAAGGTCTAAGAAACTCACAGGTAAGATGACATAATGACCCAATATAGTATAGTATCCTGAGTATCATCCTGGAACAGAAAGAGTCATTTGATACAAATTAAGGAAATCTGCATAAACTATGGATTTTAGTTAATAATAATCTATCGATAGTGCTTTGCTTTTTTGTTATAGAATGATTTCTTTATTGTACTGCATTTACAAAAAAAACAGACAATACACTCAGTACAAAGAATAAAAATGTATTTGGGGCTTATTTTTCATTGATACGGAATAGAAACCCGTTAGTGAGGTCATGAGAATTTGACAGTATTATGATTATATTCAGTAAAGTTACGTAGGGTACTGGAAGATCAGATTCTACAACTGCTTCTTTCTATGGTTTATTCATCTGGCTCCTTAAATAATAGGGAAACAACCTTATTTGCTGGGAAACATTTCCTAAATGAAATTACAGGTTCTTTCATTGAAATTCCTTTTTATGTCAGTTGTTAAAATGGGGCCTTCTCTGTGTGTGTGTGGGGGGCGGGGGGCTATTTCACCTTTAGATCATGACCAGAAAAGCTTCTGTAATGCCACAACTATTATTTTATAGTACAGAAAAGAATTCATTGGGCCCTAGCTGGTGTGGCTCAATGGATTGAGTGCCGACCTGTGATCTGGAGGGTCGCCGGGCCAATTCCCAGTCAGGGTGCATGCCTGGGTTGCGGGCCCGGTCCCCAACGGGGGGTGCATGAGAGGCAACCACACATTGATGTTTCTCTCCCCCTCTTCCTCCCTCCCTTCCCCGCTGTCTAAAAATAAATAAATAAAATCTTTTTTAAAAATAAAAAGAATTCATTGAAAACGTAAAGAGAATTAGAATTGCTGAAGGATTTTCCTTGCTGTTGTTTGATATAATCTGTTCTCTTTATTCTTGATAGGTAGCTAGATGGCCTCACTTTTAGTAATATACTAATGTATATAGTAGGGGAAACTGAGTGTGGGAGTATATAATTTTTTTGTAAACCTAAAGCTGTTGTAAAAAATAAAGTCTCTTTTTTTAAAACTACCATGGTAGTGCCATTTTAGATCTATGTTGAATAATATTTTAAGTAATATTTAAATGTCCAGATGCTGGCGAACATATGGTAAGATTTGATGGTGCATACATTGCTAATGGCTAATGTAAACTGATACAACCTTTTAGGGAAGAACCTAAATTTTATTTCACTAATCTATAGAAATAATCCCAAGAAATTATTCCAAAACAAGATATAAATAGATACGCATACACACATGCACATACATCAATCTGTTCTCTGCAATATTATTAAGAAAAATGGAAATCTAACTATAAGGGGCTGTTTAAATAAATTATGATTTATTAATTCAATAAAACAAGCTTTTAAATTGTTTTCTGAATATCCCCAGAATCCTAGCCCCTTCTAGGGGCTCACAGGATTTTTATCAGCTTTAATTTCTAATGCACTAAATATCAGGAGATATAATCCACATAAGCAAAAGCTAATGGAGTCCTCAGTGATTTTTAAGAGTGTAAAATAATTCTAAGGCACAAAAAGATTGAGAATCACCGTAATGACATAATATACATTGTGTTGTTATAATTATGAAGACGTAGAACACGAAATAATTCTGATGATGGTGAAAAGAAATAGAATTTAAAATGGCATAATCAGCCCTGGCTGGTGTAGCTCAGTGGATTGGGCGTCAGTCCGTGAACAAAAGGGTCGTTGGTTTGAATCCCCAGTCAGGGCACATGCCTGGGTTGCAGGCCAGGTCCCCAGTAGGGGGCGTGCGAAAGGCAACCACACATTAATGCTTCTCCCTCTCTCCCTTCCCCTCTGTCTAAAAATAAAATAAAAATATTTTTTTTAATGACATAATCACTAATCATAACTATGGGAAATTATAAATATATTGGTTAGAGTCTGACACCAGTATTCATGTGCTTACTTGGCCAAAGATTATTAGACAGGAACATAGAAAAATGAATGCATTTGGTTTGTTAGGTGGCTGGGATGGGGTGTTTATTTCTATTACATCTGTAATAACATAATAAAAATTTTTAACACATTGCTTATTCAAATATACAATTTAATAGACTTACTCATGCTAATATATTGAGAGCAGTAGGTGAAGTCTCTACATCATTTATATTTAGCATTATCTAGAAAGTTTTTAAAATTATTTTTTATTGTTATTCTATTAGAGTTGTCCAAGTTTTTCCCTCTCTGCCCTCCTCTGCCCATCTCACCTGCCCTGTTCCCAGTCAGTTCCCACTCTGTTGTTTTAAAAATTATACTTACTAGACTAATTAAATTAGCATTTTACAAGTATAGTATAACAGATGGAAGAAGCCATATGTCTAAAAAATCAAAAGAAACCCAGCTGAAATTAGCTGAGTTACCTGAGTCTGTTCACAAACTGGATGATCAACATTATAGATTAAGATCCGACTATGTTTTTTTACAGAGTTCTATTAGAAACAAGATTTCTTTTGTTTCTGTTCTTAGGAAATGACTATACCATGGTGCTTAAGGAGAGCAGAACTCGTGTTTAAGTGTGTCAAAGGTGAGCATAATCTTATATTTAACAACAGCCTATATTTCTTCTTCCCAAATACTGACAGTCGAGCAACCCAGGAGAAAGAATGTGAAAGTTTCCTGTCACCTGGTGCCTCAGCTAAACATTTAACAAGCAAATATTTCATAATGGGCTTTATTTACTTACCTTTTTTTAGTCACAAAATAAATATTCAACCATCTTGAAGTACAGGATATTTTAATGTTATATTTTGCTCTGATTATAATTTGTTCTTTATTGCCTTTTATTTTCTTTTTAAAAAATTAGAACTATATGTTTAACTAGACTTCAGTACCTGTTTTGGCTTTATTGTATGGAGACTGAACAGGACTTGAGAAATCATAAGTAAGAGTGTGTTGACCAAGTGATGTTCAACAGCCCTGGCTTGGAAAATTCAGGATTATGGAAACTTATCTGTCCTTTAGGCATAGCTGCTCTTACAGCAAGTGACCACCTAAAAAGTTGGGGCGTAGAGCCCACAATGAAAATTCAGATTATTTCAGTAAAGGACTGGTAGGCTTCAAGACCAGGACTCATTATTCAGCAAAGTCTATTCTTCTGTTTTAGGTTTCATGATGGAAATGGCTTCATGGGATGGAGGAATTTCTAGGACAGTGCAATTTCTGGTACCACAGGTGTGTTATCTTAATATAGCTCACCCCAGTTTAATCTCTGTTACAGTACTTTTTACAGATATAATGAGCAGTCTGCCCTAAACTCAATACAACAAAATACTAACAGCTTCCTCTTTCTTACGGGGAAAGTGTTTGGATGCCATGAAGGCCCTTAGTTTATTGTCAGTGATGTTAGCATCTGCCACGCAGGGGATCTTTTTATTTACCCCCCAAACCAAACTTGACTCATCTTTCCTTTTTTTTTTCCACATTTGTGTTATATAGATTTTGAAGAGTTCATAAATAAGGGCATTAACAGAGAATGGATGTGTATTCTGTGTAGACCATAGCAAGTTAGTGGTATTTTTATTATCGATTATACTGGTGTTATCTAGGGGTCTTCCTGGTCATCACACCAATTATTTGATAGAAACAACATAGGTTCTTTGAGGACAGAGCCAGGAAAACACACCCCTGTCCAAAGCTGTGCAGTAAAATCAGTCATGAAAGATAATTTTTACATATTGCACTCCATGTCTAAACTAGTCCATAATTTAAAATACTTTAAAATTTTAAAAAATCAGTGATGATTTAACAAGCTTTTTTTTAACCTCTTACAGAGTATTTCTGAAGAAATGTTTTATCAACTTAGCAACATGCTTCCTCAGATCTTCCGAGTATCATCAACACTTACTCTGACATCCAAGCACTAAAACCCTGTAGATCAACCTGCTGGCAGAAGAGGATTGTCACACTCTTTAGGACCTTGAGCTGTGCTGGGACTCTGTCAAGCAAAAGATGCCCAGAAAGAGAACTTGCGACCCACGCTACAAATCAAACTGTGATGGATGTCTGTTACATTCCAAAAATTCACCCACCATACAGGCTGGTGATCAGCCCTTTACGTATGTTTATTGTTAAAGTCTCTTTATGAAAGAAAGTCTTTTTCTGTTGTCATATCCTATCTGCAAATATTAGTAGGATATAACTTCCTATATATCACCCATGAACACTTGATGTAGGAGAGTGTTCACTGCATTTTATGAAAACATTTGTCTTTTCCCAAAGTTATGAATCATGTCAGGTACAAGGCTTAATTAAGCATATAAATGAAATCTTTCCTCTATCTTATTTGCCAAATAAAAACTAAAAACCACTGAAATATACGTTGTAAGTATGGATGTCTAATGAAAACCATTTTGTAGAAATACAAATATATGAGATATACTTTTTAAAAGCCTCCTATTTCAGAACTTGCTTTTACTGCACTCTTTGTAAGGTTTTATAAGCTCATAGTCTGAAAAAGACATGGATTCTTTACCTCTGTCTCACCTTCCCTGTGTGACTTGCCCTTGTCTGTTAATAACATTTCATGGTCTGGGAAAATAGTGTGCTTATTTGCAAGCCCAATGGAAAATTAGTCTAAACCAGCCCCCGGCAGTATTTTAGCGCCCATCAACATTGTGACTGTCGGACAGTTAGGATCGTTCTTATTTCTCCATCATGCTTTCTGCATTTTCAGCTTCCTGAACCATTTTTCTACTTGCATTTTTTTGCTGATAACTGTGTCCCTATTTCTGTCTCTGCTCTGATTCCTCCTCTTTTCTGTTGTGTTTCCTTGTAGAAATACTTCTTAACATGCAGCATATCACTTACGTATCCCATCTATAGCATTTGCCCTGAGGAGCAACTACATTGACGAAAGACATTTATGAAAGCAATAGTTTCATCAAATTCTAATTGTATGGATGTTGTTAACTGACCAATGGAATGAGGTGGAGGGGACCTTTGACATGATAAAATGGTATATCTTGATTCCAAGAAACAAAAGTAACTCTCTTAGTATGCCTAAATGTAATAACTTAGAGAAACTCTTGGCATGCAAAATGCTTCCCCATAGCATAGAATGCATCTTGATTTTTTTACTCAAGGAAATGACTGTCCAAGTAACAACACTATGGAGCACACCCACTCCAGACTGTATCCATTACACACTAACACTTTCCAAATTCTTTTCCAAGGAAGCTGGTGATCCCATAGGTATTCTGCCATTAGAGCGAGAAACTGTCTTCTAGGCACTACTGTTACCATTAAGACTGATTCTAATAGAACAAAGGAAAGTAGGCAGAGGTAAAAATATTAGGGGTGCACTAGAGCAGTGTTAGAGACTGTATGAGTTTATAATGTGATGGGTCAACTCAGAGGTGGGCGTAGTGGGATCAGTCAATAAAAGACATTGCAAAAGAGGTATTGAGAATCTTTGCACAGAATTTCTGTGACTAAGTGTATAGTCAGCAGCTTGAAGGGTGCATCCAGGGTCACAGTGTAGGAGTTAGGGGTCATTCACAGAAGCTTGGTGAGTGCAGCTGCCCAGCCGTTCCTTTGTTTTGTCAAGGATGTTTTATTAAATTATTTATAAAGTGGTAGCTTTCACTCCAGGGCAATTTAAAGTTTCTATTTGACCTTTTAATGAAGGTGTAGTTTACGTATCCATTATTCACATGGTACCATATTATGAGATTTACAGAAATGGTAAGATTAGAATGATGTTTATGATGTTGCCACTGATATGAAGGCACACCGAACACTAAGCTAATAACAAATGTATAATTTAGGTAATAATTTTATATATTCGTTTATTAAATATTTTATTGTTGTTCTATTACAGTTGTCACAATTTTTTCCCCTTTGCTCTCTGCCCGGCACACTCCCCACTCCCACAGTCAATACCCACCCTGTTGTCCTTGTCCATGGATCATTCATACATGTTCCTTGACTAGTCCCTTCCCCTTTTTTCTACCCTTATCACCCTCCCCCTTCCCCTCTGATTACCATCACCCTGTTCCTTGTTTCCATACCTCTGGTTCTGTTTTGCTCATTTGCTTGTTTTGTTCATTAGGTAACTCATACATGAAATCATATGGTATTTGTCTTTCACTACCTGGCTTAGTTCACTTAGCATAAGATTCTCCAGTTCCATTCATGCTGTAGTGAAAGGTAGGAGTTCTTTCTGCTGCGTCATATCGCATTGTGTAAATGTACCACATTTACTGATGGGCACCTTGGCTGTTTCTAGCACTTGGCTATTGTAAATAACACTGCTGTAAACATAGGGGTGCATAGGTTCTTTTGAATTGGTGTTTCTGGATTCTAAGTGTATAATCCCAGCAGTGGAGTTGCTGGGTCAAAAGGCAGTTTCATTTTTAGCTTTTTGAGGAAATACTACACTGTTTTCCACAGTGGCTGCACCAGTCTGCATTCCCACCAATAGTGCACTGGGGTTCCCTTTTCTCCACATTCTCACCATCACGTGTTTGTTGATTTGTTAATAATGGCCATCCAGACCCGTGTGAGATAGTATCTCATTGTAGTTTTAATTTGCATCTCTCTAATGGCTACCGATGCTGAGTATCCTTTCATAAGTCTATGGGACCTGTGTATATCCTTGGAGAAAGTCTATTCAGGTCCTTTGCCCATTTTTTAATTGGATTGTTGATCTTCCTGGTGTTGAGTCATATGAGCTCTTTATATATTTTGGAGATCAAACCTTGTCCGAGGTATTACTGGCAAATGTGTTTTCCCATACAGTCAGTTCCCTTTTCATTTTACTGATGGTTTCTGTAGCCATGCAGAAGTTTTTTAATTTGATGTCCCATTTGTTTATTTTTTCCTTTATTTCCCTTGCCCTAGAAGATATATTGGCAAAAAAATATTGCTATATGGGCTCTCTGAAATTTTACTACCTGTGTTTTCCTCTAGAACTTTTATGGAGTCATGAGTTATATTTAAGTCTTTTGTCCATCTTGAGTTTATTCTGGCATATGGTGTAAGGTGATGGTCTAGTTTCGGGTTTTTGCATGTAGCTGTCGAGATCTCCATTTTATTGAAGAAGCTATTTTTACTCCATTTTATGCTCCTGCCTCCTTTATTGAATATTAATTGACCACAGAGACATGGGTTTATTTCTGGGCTCTCTACTCTGTTTCATTGATCTGTGTGTCTGTTCTTATGCCAGTACCAGACTGTTTTGATTACAGTGGCCTTCTAGTATAGTTTGATACCAGGTTTTGTGATGCCTCCTACTTTGTTCTTTTTTCTCAGAGTTGCTAAGGCTATTTGGGGTTGTTTATGGTTCCATATAAATTTTTGAAATACTTGTTCTAAATCTGTGAAATATGCCCTTGGTATTTTAATAAGAATTATGTTGAATCTATAGATTACTTTGGGCAGTATGGACATTGTGCTGATGTTAATTCTTCCAATCCATGAACATAGAATATGCTTCCATTTACTTGTATCTTCCTTGATTTCTTTCTTTAGTGTAGTCTTCTGAGTACAGGTCTTTTACCTCCTTGATTAAATTTATTTGTAGGTAATTTATTTCCTGTTGCTATAGTAAATGGGATTTTTTTCCTGGGTACTCTATTTCATTGTTGATATTTCATTGGTGCTGTAAAAAAGTGCCTTTGATTTCTGAATATTGACTTCGTATCCCGCTGTTTTGCCAAGTTCACATATTAGGTGAAGTACACATGTTCATGTCATCTGCAAATAATGACAGTTTTACTTCCTCCATTCAAATTTGAATGCCTTTTCTTTCTTTTTCTTACCTGATCACTGTGGCTAGAACTTCCAATACTATGTTAAATAAAAGTGGTGATAGTGGACACTCTTCTTCCTCATCTTAAGAAGAAAGCTTTTAGTTTTTGCCTGTTGAGTATGATGTTGGCTGTAGAGTTCTTATATACAGCCTTTATTATATTGAGGTATGCTCCCTTTATTCCCACTTTGCTGAGTGTTTTTATCATAAATGGGTACTGGAAATGCTTTTTCAGCATCTATTGATAAGATCATGTGATTTTTGTCTTTCCTTTTGTTTACACGATATATTATGTTTATGGATTTGCGAATATTGTACCATCCTTGCATCCCTGGGATGAATCCCACTTGATCATGGTGTATGATCTTTTTAATGTAGTGCTGGATCCAGATTTCCAATATTTTGTTGAGAATTTTAGCATCTGTGTTCATTAGAGATATTGGCCTGTAGTTTTCTTTCTTTGTTGTGTCTTTATCTGGTTTTGGAATTAGAATAATACTGCCGTAAAAAGATTTTCAGAGTCTTCCCTCTTCTTAAATCTTTTGGAATAGTTTGAGAAGGATAGGAATTAGTTCTTCTTTAAATGTTTGGGAAAATTCACTATGAAGCCATCAGGTGCAGGGCTTTGTGTGCTGGGACTTTTTTTTTTTTTTTTTTTTTTACTACTTCAATTTCACTAGCTTTATAGGTCTTTTCATGCTTTCTGCTTCTTGATTCAGTTTTGGAAGATAGTATGTTTCTAGAAATTTGTCCATTTCACCCAGATCGACCAATGCTTCACAGATAGTTGTTTGTAGTAATTTACAATCCTTTGTATTTCTGTGGTATCAGTTGTAATAATACCACATTTTCTCCTCTTTAGTTGCTGATTTTATATTTATTTGGGTCCTCTCTCTTTTTTTCTTGAGGAGTCTGGTTAAAGCCTTGTCAATCTTGTTTATCTTTTCAGAGATCCAGCTCCTGGATTTACTGATCATCTGAATTGTTTTTTTGGTCTCTGTGTCATTTAAATCTGCTCTGATCATGATTATTTGTTTCCTTCTTTTTTTAAAGTATATTTTATTGATTATGCTGTTACAGTTGTCTCAGTTTTTTTTCTCCCTATCTCCCACTCTGCCCTGTAACTGCCCTCCTCACCCTTCTGCATTCCGCCCCCAGTTACTTCATGTCCATGGGTCATACTTATAAGGTCTTTGGTTTATCCATTTCCTTATACTATTCTTAACCGTCTCCTATTTTGTGCCTACCAATTATGCTTCTTATTCCTTGTACCTTTTTCCCCCATTCTCTTCCCCCACCTCCCCACTGATAACCCTCTCTATGTGATCTCCATTTCTGTGATTCTGTTCCTGTTCTAGTTGTTTGCTTAGTTTTTGCTTTTGTTTTTAGGTTCAGTTGTTGATAGCTGTGAGTTTGTTGTCATTTTACTGTTAATAGTTTTGATCTCCTTTTTCTTAGATAAGTACCTTTAACATTTAATATTATAAGACTTGGTGATGATGAACTCCTTTCTCCTTTAACTTGACCTTATCTGGGAAGCACTTTTCTGCCCTTTCATGACTTTGAATACTTCTTTCCAGTCCCTACTTGCCTATAAGGTTTCTTTTGCAAAATCAGCTGCTAGTCTTATGGAAACTCCTTTGTAGGTAACTGTCTCCTTTTCTCTTGCTGCTTTTAAAATTCTCTCCTTATCTTTAATCTTGGGTAACATAATTATGATGTGTCGTGGTGCGTTTCTTCTTGGATCCCATTTCTCTGGGACTCTCTGAGCTTTCTGGACTTCCTGGAAGTCTATTTCCTTTGCCAGATTGGGGAGGTTCTCCTTCATTATTTTTTCAAATAAACTTCATCCGCTTCTCCTTCTGGCACCCCTATGATTCAGATGTTGGAAAGTTTAAAGTTATCCCAAAGGTCCCTCAGCATCTCATTGTTTTGAATTCTTGTTTCTTCACTCTGTTCTGGTTGGATGTTTATTTCTTCCTTTTGTTCCAAATCATTGGCTTGAGTCCCAGTTTCCTTCCCTTCACTGTTGGTTCCTTTTATATTTTCCTTTATTTTACTTTGTATTACCTTCATTTCTTCCTTCATTTTGCAACCACACCCAACCCTTTCTGTAAGTATCCTGATTACCAGTGTTTTGAACTCTGCATCTGAGAGGTTGGCAATGTCCTCGTCGCTTAGTTCATTTTCTGGAGTTTTGAATTATTTCATTTGGACCATATGTCTTTGTCTGTATATATTATGTATATATTCTGTGTAGATTCTGTATATTATGTTGTAAGGAGTGGAGCCTTAGGTATTTGCCAGGGTAGGCAATCCACAACCCACAGGGTGCGATCTGTGGGAGATGGGTCAGAGAGGGAACAATGCCACTTGCTCGGCTCTCCCCCCACTTTCCATCACTTCCCTCGCTTCCCACATGCGGATTGTGCCCTTTCAGTTGCTGATCCCCATGTAGGTTGTGTTGTGTGCATTCTAGGATCCCATGGGCCTCTCCCAATGGACTCTCCTATGAGACCGGGAGTTTCTCCCACCGCTGCAACCCCCACAGATTTTTATAGCCAGAGGTTTTGAGTCTTTAGTTGCCCTCGCTGAAACCCTGGGTTGCGTGATCTGTCTTACTCCCCAGTTGTTCCTCCTGGCTTATCAGTATGAGACTGTGGGACCACCAAGACAGCCATCCCCCACTTCGCCCATGCAGTCTGCCTCCTTGCCACACATCCTTTCTGCCCCCGTTGCCCATCTCCGCCCCTCCTACTAGTCTCAATGAATGTTTCTTTAAGTCCTTGGTTGTTGGACTTCCATACAGTTTGATTTTCTGACAGTTCTGGTTGTTTTGTTTTTTAATTGGTTGCTGTCCTTCTGGTTATGCAAGGAAGCAAAGTATTTCTATCTACGCCTCCATCTTGACTGGAACTCTGACTCTTTCCTTCCTTCCACTCTCTCTGGGCTTTGTTTGTTGTTGTTCCTCTAGTTCTTTTAGATGTAGGGCTAGGTTGTTTATTTGAGATTTTTCTATCTTTCTAAGTAGACCTATATTGCTATGAACTTCCCATTCAGGACTGCCTTCACTGGGTCGCATAGATTTTGGGCTGTTGTGTGTTCATTTTCATTTGTTTCCAGATACTTTTTGATTTCTTCCTTGATTTCATTGTTAACCCATTCATTATTTAATAGGATGTTAATCAGTCTCCATGTATTTGAATGGTTTTGAATTTTTTCCTTGAGGTTGGTTTCTAGCTTCAAGCCATTGTGATTCAAGAAGATGCTTGATATGACTTCAGTTTTCTTGAATTTGTTGAAGTTTGTTTTGTGTCCTACCATGTTGTCTGTTTTTGAAAATCTTCCATGTGCATTTGAAAAGAATGTATACTATGCTTCTTTGGGGTGAAAGATTCTGTATATATTAATTAAGTCGATTTGATCTTGAATGTTGTTCAGTGCCACAATATCCTTGTTGATTCTTTGCTTGGAAGATGTGTCCATTGTTGACAATAGGGTGTAAAATCCCTTTGATGAGTGTGTTGCTATCTATGTCTTTCTTGAAGTCCTCCAAGATTTTCCTTATATATTTAGGTGCTCCTATGTTGGGTGCATATATGTTTACAAGGGTTATATCTTCTTGAGGGACTACTCCCTTAAGTTTTATGTACTGATCTTCTTTGTCTCTTTTTATGGCTCCTGTTTTGAAGTCTTTTTTGTCTGATATAAGTATTGCTACCCTAGTTATTTTTCTCATGTCCACTTGCTTGGATTTTTTTTTTTATCCCTTCGCTTCAGCCTGTGTGTATCTTCTGTTCTGACGTGGGTCTCTTGTAGACAGCATATTTGGGGTCATGCTTTCTTATCCATTCAGCTACCCTGTGCCTTTTGATCAGAGCATTTAATCCATTTACATTTAAGGTTATTATTGATAGGTACTTATTTATTGCTTTTCCCTTTTTACCTGTGTCCCTCACTCCCCTCTCTTCACCTTCATAAAGCAGCCCCTTTAGCATCTCTTGCAATGCTGGTTTCAAGGAGATTTATTCTTTTAGCCTTTTTTTCCCCTGGTAAACTCCTTATTTCACCTTCCTTTTTAAATGAGAGCCTTGCTAGATAGAGTAGTCTTGGTAGCAGGCCTTTGCTTTTTTTACTTGAAATACTTCTTGCCATTCCCTTCTAGCTTATAGCATTTCTGTTGAGCAATCAACTGTTAGCCTTATTGGAGCACCCTTGTATGTTACTGTTTCTCCCTTGCTGCCTTTAAGATTCTCTCTCTTTGTCTTTAAATTTTGCCATTTTAATTATAATATGTCTTGGAGTTGACCTCTTTGGCTTCATCTTTATTGAGGCATTCTGCACTTCCTGGACTTGTGTGACTTTTTCACACAAGTGAAAGGATCAGCTGTGCATGGACAGGGTGGTAGTACTCCATTGTGGTCTGTAGCTGTCTGCTGGGTATGCAGGCCCTGGGGTTTCCCCAGGTAGTGCAGGCCAAGGTCATCCTCCACCTGTGTTTTGCCTGGGGCCACCCTGTCTGAGCTATAACGCAATCTGAGATGGCTGCTAGTTGTGTTGGGATTGGACATTCCCAGGCAAAACCAAGCTGCAAATTTATGCTGGCTGCTGCTAGTGCCAGGCCTGGGGCTCACTGAGGCCAGTTGTTGCTTGTTTGCGAGGATTTAGGAAGTTGTTCAGCATGAACCAAATCAGCCATTCATATGGAAAATCAGCTTGGGTGGGCCCCTAAGTTGGAAGGGGTAGAGTCTATGAGATTCTCCAAGGTGGGTCAAACAGTATTAGCCAGATTGATGGAGTCTGAGATATGCCACCAGCTTGCCAGCACTGTGGGAGAAGGGTTTAGGAAAGGGACAATGGCTTCTCCTCATCTTGGTGCCAGATACTTCAGTTTCTCCCTGTGTACTACTGGTGCCTGTCAAGCTGCTATCCCTGTGCTGGAGCTCAGAGGGAGTGAGTCTGAGTAGGTGAGTCCATGTGTGGATTCTTTAAGAGGAACTGCTTGGGACTCCAGAAGTTTCTTCCACTGACTCAATCCCCACTGGTTTGTGCAGCCAGAACTTTTGGGGACTTATCTTCCTGTCACTGGAACCCCGGGCAGAGGGGCCTGGTGTGGGGCTGGGACTCCTCACTCCTAAGATATCCCTCCCAAATTTTTACCCACCACAGGTGGACGTGGGACCAGCCTATTCCACATCTTCACCCCTCCTACCAGTCTGTATGGATGTGGTTTCGTTGATTCCATAGTTGTCAGACTTCCATTCAACTTGATTTCTGATGGCCCTGAGTGATGGTTGTTCTACATTTTAGTTGTCATTTTGATATGGTTGTGCAAAGAGACCAGCCATGTCTGCCTGTGCCACCATCTCGACCAGAAGTCTATATCATTACTTTTTCAAACAGGTTTTCTATCCCTTGCTCCTCTGCTTCTCCTTCTGGTATCCCTGTGATATGAATATTATTGTTTCATGTTGTCCTGCAGCTCCCTGAAACTCTCTTCATTCTTTTTGTGTCTTTTTTGGGTTTTTGCTCTGTCTGGGAGTTTTTTTCTACCTTGTCCTCCAGCTCACTGATTCAGTCCTCTGCTTCATCTAGCCTGCTTTTAATTCCTTCTAGTGTATTCTTCCTTTCAGATATTGTATTCTTCATTTCCTCCTGGCTCTTATTGATAGTGTCTGTGTCCTTTTTCATGCTAGTGTAGTTTGCTGTCAGTTCCTTGTAGTTCCCATAGAGTTCTTTGTAGTTCTCACTGAGCTCATTGAGCATCCTTATAACCTTTATTTTGAACTCAGTGTCTAATAGATTGCTTGCCACCATTTCATTTAGCACTCTTTCTGGGGACTCTTCCTTTCCTTTCGATTGGGGATTGTTTCTTTGTCTCCCCATTTTAAGTGACTCTTCTGGTTTGTTTCTGCATATAAGATTGCACTGCTTTGACTCCCTGCCTTCGTAGTGTGACCTCCTGTGACAGGAGACCTGTGGAACTCAGTGGTGCAGCCTTGATCTCCTGAGCTGGATGCTGCTGGGATGCCCTCTATGCCTGTTATGTGGGCTCTCTGGTTGTAATTGGGTTTTGGTTGTTGCTGCATCACTCTTTGGTGGGTTCTTCCCTCCAGTGGCTGTCTGAGAGTCACACTGCCCACTGTCTTGTATGCTATTGTACAGGTGCTGCCAGAAAACAACCCAGGAAACAAAACCCACTCTTATCTCTTATCTCTGCAGTACCGAGCCCTGGAGCCCCTGTTCTCCATGCGCTCCCCTCCCCAAAAAGCACAAAGTCTGTCTTGATCAGGGTTGGCCACAACCTGCTAGAGCCTCCAACAGTTTTAGGTAAAGTTTCTCTTTGGACCTCTCCCAGATGGCACTAGGAAAAGTCCTGCAGCAATACTCTTAACACCGGATGGTGGCGGGGCACTCTCACTGCTCCCTCCAGTGATTCTCCGCCTTGGGCTGACCTGCTCCCACCTTGCTGTTTCTGCAGCCAGCACCTCCCCAGCCATCTCTCTCCACCTGCAAAGCTCACAGCTCCTGAGGTGATCCGCATCTTCCTCCGTCAGATTCTGTCCAGTTTGTGGTTCCGGTGGTTCCTGGGGTCAGGGAGGCGACAGCCCCTTCCCCCATAAGTACTGCAGTGCCCGGATCCTGGATCCTGGATCCTGGTGGCAGCAGGATGCACAGCCCTGTCCAGGGCAGAGGACACAGAGACGTGTCTCGAAGCTGAGGTTTGGGCACTCTGGAGGCTTCTTCCTGAGGAGGATATTTTAAATTCCTCAGAATGTCTCCCACCCCCAAACTGGGCAGCCAGAAGTGCTGGGCAGGGCAGCAGCAGTGGCTGGTGCTCTGCTAGGAGGGCCCGGACCTCAGCTCCCGAGTGCCCTGCAGCCAATTATATACATTTAAATAGTGGGGATTTTAGTGAAGCAATAGATGAGGACGTGTGCCGTTCTGTGTTTGCACCAGGAAGGATGAGATTATGGTCTTTTTCTGAGTGTTCCAGAGGACTTCTTTGAGGGGAGCGTTCAACCCTTCGTGAATGATATGAAGAAGGAACCTTAGTAGGCTGAGGCTGGGAGGGGCATTCTAGGTATAAGGAGCAGAAGTAGAATGAAGGGCCTTTTGGGGGTGAGTGTGGAGGGTCCTGGGCCGTAACACAATGAATGGTGAAGAGCCTGTCAGTAAGCTCGAATTTTTCTATATGTATAAACAAACATTCCCAAAACAAATGACAGCCCGGTGCTCAAGGCCTTCAAAATATGCTTTGGAAATCAAGTGGGGTCACTGAGCTTGAGGTCACCATTCCGTACTGCTCTTTCCTTCCCCTTTCCCATTTCTGTTCTGAAAGTATTGTACAAAGCCAAGCAAGGCTATAACCTTGCCACTGACTGAAAAGTGTGGCACCAGCTGTTCTCAGCTTGACACTGTGACTGAAATGGAAGAAATGCATGAAAAAGGATTTCAACAGAAACGGCTTGCCTGGGAGTTGGCAGATCTCTTACTGGCACAGAACACACTATCTTTTGTGTCACTTAAGCTGGGCCCTGGCTAATTCCTACAAGAAGAAAAAATGTTCCACAAAGAAAAGATGAATTTACAGCAACATTCCTTCCCTGGGGGCCTTAAGGAGAATCAGCAGAGCTGTATTGAAAGAACAGATGAAAATTAAAGAGTGAATCCTCAGGGGCAACTTTTCAGTTTCTAGGTGAAAATGGTTGCTTTTCTCTTACTTAGTTTTCCCATTGAGATGAAATCGGACTGCTTTACTCAAAAGAAGTCACAGCAGTATAAAAATCATTATCATAATTTTGAAATAATAAAAAAATTTTTAACATCTATTTAAATGAAGTACCATGGATTTAGAACCATTTAGATCAATGTTTTTTTCTATCCTTTAATCATCAAAGAACATTTCCATTACCGTCCCCATATTTCTCTGAAATGTTTTGAAAACTTAATAAACAACTGAAGTCATTCGCACAGTGGTCTGTGTTTTGTCAATCAAAGACATGTCTGTGAAGCCAAGTACATAGCATCACATAAAATTATGGCGTGATCCAGGCAACTTCACCAAAAACAAAGCCTCGCCGTTGTATTTAAACTGTGAGGTATCATCCTACGGAAATGTATTTCTGGAAAGATTTTTGAAATAGCTCAACCACATATGTAAGACACCTTTAAGGACCACTAATTGTGGTCCAAGCTAAGGACCACAATTTTAGCCAGAAATGTTTATGTGAAAGTACATGACAAAGGGAGGACCTAGATAAGGATGGCATAAGCAGCGGGCTGACCCTGAGGGATCCTGATCCCATTCAGAAACAGCACGTGTTCGCCGAGTTTGTTCCATACACAAAAGCACAGTGCTAAGCAAGATTCTGCCTCTTGAAGGCTGCACAAAGGTGATGAGACTTGACGAACTATTTGATTAAGGGAAAATGGCTAGGTAAGCTTTTCTGTGATCTGTGATATTGACAATCTCTAATGCACGGGTTAAGATTGTAAATAAAGCAGGAGAATGGGTGAGTAGCCTCCTGAGGTTTCCCCAGGACTAAGAGGTGTTTGATGTCCTATTCAGTGTTCAAATTATGGTGACATACTGCACATCCCCCTTACTTTTCCCTTTCACCCACAAAAAGTGGGTATATTAAAATCTAAGGTGTATCAAGCTTTCTAATAGATCCATATCTAAGACTTGCCCAACTTATGCTCTATGTAGTCAATCTTCATTAATCGTTGGCTAAAATTTAAAATCCAAGTTTTGTGGCTGTTGTAACCAGCCCACAGAATGAACTGGAGGACCTTTGGCAGTGCTTTCAGCATCATCTGTGGCTGTGCACAGAGCAGTGAAAAATTTGACCCAACACACACATTCCCAGCTGAGAGGAGCAAGGTGACCTTCAGCTCCCAAAACAGGTACTCTTTTCACAGCCTATTTACCGCGAATTTTTTTGCATTTTTCTGCTTTTTCTTGGTGATTCTGTTATTTTAAATGGTCCCCAAGTTGCAATGCTGAAGTGATGTCTAGTGCCCCAAGTGCAAGAAGTCTGTGCTGTGCCTCATGGAGAAGATACGTATGTTGAACAAGCTTTGTCCAGGCCTGAGTCATACTGCTGCTGGCTGTGAGTTCCATGGTAAAGAACCAACAACCTCTTAAATAAGGTGCCTTTAAACAGAAACACACATTTTAAAAAAAGGTTATACATTAAAATGTACTGAGAGGCTTGCAGGAACCTAGCCCCGTATTTCTCCCAGGAGTAATAGTTCAGTATTTGCTAATTCAGTGTTCTCAGCACAAGAATCAGCTGTATGTGTGTCATCTCTCCCAGGCAAGAGAGTATAGAGAGCTAACTGGACATCTTTGGCACATGGAGAGTGAAACCTGGAACACCAGAGAGGCAAACACCAGAGAGGCATCCTCCCTGGAGATGTTTAGGAATTAAGGAGGAACCATGCTGTCTCAGGTTAGGAATGGCACCTGCAGGAGGATATATTAGTAGGTCTCTCCCTCCCTCTTTTATTCTTCTCCTGCTTTCTGTCCTTCTCTGCTTTTTCTTGCTTTATAATGAATTCAGGATCCTTGTTATCAGCAAATGTGTGCTCAAAACTCTCTCCTCAGAATGACAGTATAGCATTAGAGGGGAGCACAGTCTCCAGAGTTAAAGAAACCTGGTTCAAGTGCACAGCCTCCCTGATTTTCTCACTTCGGCTTGTCACACTGGGCATATTACCTAACCCTTCTAATGTTTTCTCAACTGTAAGCTAGGAAAAATTAGTAATAGTATCTACCTCACTGGGTAGTTGGAAGGATTTAAATAAGAAAGTTCACACTACCTGGCACATAGTCATTCTATAAATACTTGCCACTATTATCCTTCATTCCCTCATTGCTTCCTGTCTCTCCTTCCTTCCTTCCTTCTTTCCTTCCTTCCTCCCTTCCTGTCTGACCTTTTTCCTTCTTTCCTTCCTTTCACTAGATAGTGGAGATACTAAGTCACTTAATATGCCATGTCCTCAAGCAGTTTACAGCCTGCCTGAGCTGGGAAAAGAACACATTGTATACATAACTCATAGTACCAGCCAGCATATAGTAAGGGTGTATGGTCAGTGCAGAACAAGGTGCACATGGAGTGCTGTCGAAGTCAAAATAGAAACATGAGCAGTGCAGTGGGCCCAGAGGTATGGGAACCCCTTGAAGCAGACTGCTTAGCCCTACCTTTCTCTGGCGTGGTGTGGGTATCCTCTGGGAGCCCTTGTCACTCTCTATAGGTCAAGCACAAATCATCCTGGCAGACAGACAATGTCACCTGTGCCAGTGGCAGCAACAATTTCAGAAACAAAGGACAGGGTAGGTTAGAATGTCAGAAGGAAGTCACAAGGTAGGTGACTAACCTTGTGTTTAAGTGGAGCAGGAAGAACTATCACATTTGTGTTATGCAAATCTAGATTTTAGACATAACAATAATATGAAGTGGTTACAAAATTTAAAGTCTCCTACCCCACGTGGAAGCTAGATAGAATTTATCCCTATAATGCTTCATGTCTTGTGACTGTCTGGCCAGTGAACTGATCAGATGTTTGCTGTCTTACAAATGACTAACTGGGGACAGAGAATTAAATTCTGGCAAAAAGGATCAAATGCTAGGATGGTACAGGGAGGATGTCCTGGAGACAAGAGAAGAGGGTTACGACTGAGAAATCACAGTCTACTTGGTCTACTTTGTGTGTGTGTGTGTGGCAGTGAGGGGGGAGGAGGCAATAGGAAAAGTACATCTTTTCTTTTTTATAATCATCTCGGTCTCTTGTGTAGTGTATCACATTGATGCATTTACTCTTCTATCTAAATTTCCTTTTATTGTGAAATACTTCAAACATACAGGATTATATAACAAATATTCACATACCCACCACTACCTATATTTGTTAAATTTTAACATTTTGCTACAGTTGCTTCAAGTCTTTCCTTTTTTAAGACATAAAACATTGAAGATACAGTTGAACTCTTATCTCTTTTGTCCTTCCCCAGTTCTCTTCTCCCTCCTTGTACCAGCTGTTTCAAGTAACAAACCACTTTAACACTGGCTGAAACAGTAAGCATTTATTATTTTTCATGATTCTGTGGTTCATCTCAACAGTTCTTCTGGTCTTACCTGTGCTCATTCATTACTCTTCAGGCTGGCTTCTGTAGGTCAAATGGCAGCTCTGATAATCTTGGGTAGTCTCTCTTTCGTGGTTGGAATAGGATGACCTGAGTTGGGGCCCCTGAACTTTCCTTTCCTGGGTCTCACCCTCCAGGAAGCTAGCCCAGACTCTGTTCACATGGTGGTAGCAGGGTCGGAAAAGTGAGAGTGGAATCATCAGTGACTCTTGAAGCCTGGACTCAGAAATGACACACTATCAGTTCCACCACATTTTACTAGTTAAAGCAAGTCACAGAGCTATCCTATAATCAAGAAGTGTGTGAATAGACTCCACATTTTGATGAGAAGTACTACAAGTGTCACATTGCAAAAAGCATGAAGAGAGTATGGGGAAAAGCCTGGGAATATTTCTGTGATTATTTTGTCATACTCTATCCCATCAGCAGTTACCACTACTTTGATTTTGTTGTTTTTCATTTTCATTGGTTTATTCATAGTTTCAATGCATATCTGTATAGTGTACATCCATATCTATATTGTATCACCATAAAATGTGTCATACTGAAAGGTGCCAAAAGTGTCATATTGAAAGCATCATTTTCTACATGTCATTCAACAACTTCCTTTTTTAAAATTCAATATCATGCTTTTAAGACTTAACCATGTTGATATAGATAGAGCTAGTTCAATAATTTTAACTGGTGTATATTATTTTTTGAATACTCTGGATTACATGCTTGTAGCCCACTTTATTTATTCTAATCATGAACAATGAAGTTACTTACATTTTTGTGCCATTTCATACTGTGCTACCACAATATGCTATGCATATGTGTTAGAGTTTCTCTCTAGAGAATGTATCTGTAATGGACTTTGATAGTTCCAAATTTAACTGCAAAGTGGTTGTACCAAATTCCCCTTCTACGGGCAGTATATGAACACAGGTTTTTCTCCAAATCCTCACTAGGTAAGAGCTTTCAGAAGCCTTTATTTTTACCATTCTCATAAGTATGAAATAACATTTCACTGCTGTGTTGTTTCACATTTCTGTTGTTACTTGTGATGTTGAGAAGCACAGAATATAATTGTTGGCCATTTTGATTTCCCTTTTCATGAATTGCCTGAGTCCTTTGTCCATTTTTTCTGTGGAGTCATTTGTCTTTTTTATATTGATTTGTGGACATCTTTTCTATATTCTGAACATTAAACCTTTATGTTATTATTGCACATCTATTTTCCCAGTTTATTATCTTTTACTTTTTGTTTTTTTAACAGAGGTATTAAATTCTAATGTAGTATAATTTATCACTCTGAGATCTGAAAAGGTAAGCAAAAATAATTCAACATTAAGCCCTGGCTGGGCAGCTCAGTTGGTTAGAGCATCATCCCTATTTGCCAAGGTTTCAAGTTCAATCCCCCATCAAGGTACATACAAGAATCAATCAATGAATGCATAAATAAGTGGTACAATAAATCAATGCTTCTCTTCTCTCTCTCTCCCTCCCTTTTTGTCTTTCTCTCTCTAAAATCAATAAATTAAAAAATAAATGAATAATAAAAAATAAATCTACCTTAAGATCCTTTATGGTAAAAACTGCAGGACACCCAAAACAAAGATGAAAATCCAAGTTTTTAAAAATGTATTTTTGTTCAGAAAGGAGAGATTTGAATGACAATTTTTAAAGACATCAGAATTGTCAACGGCAACAACATATGCCAAAAAATTATCAATGTGCTAAAAGACAATCACTGCCAACTTGAATTTTATACTCAAAGTATCATTTGAGCCATCCGTACACACACACACACACACACACACACACACACACACACACACACACAACACTTAAAGGAGTTTTTAGCTAACAGAGCTCACTAAGTAAAATTTTTGGGAAAATCATCCCAAAGATTTTCTTTACTTCAGGAAGGACACCTAACCTCAAAGGAAGAATATCTCAAATGTGAGAGATCATGTGGTTTATTTACATAAAACAGCAAATGGTCAAAAGAAAGTTGATGAGATTATCAATAATACTTAGTTGTTTATGGATTTTCTGAAATACTTGAAGAATTTAGCCATTAGAGCACAGATACCAGGATGTCTCCATGTAATGTCTGTTAGTGTCCTTCTGTTGGGACATACATGTTAGTTAAGTCAAGATTGTATCATTTCCTTCATCAGAATTTCTCACTCTCTAAACCTTTATTTTGTATTTTCCATCTATGCTACATTCCAAGTCAATGTCTTTTATCTCTCCTCAGTTCACTATTTCTCTTAACTGGCACCTACTTTGTTATTTAATTATTATAATTCCATTTAACTTCAATGTCAAGGACCATAACTTTTTTTATCTGGAAATTCTATTACAGTAATTCTACACTATTTTCACTTGTAGGAATTCTTTTTAAATCTGTCTGGTCTTTTTCCAGGGTGTTTTTTCCCCTTATGTTTTATATTCCTTTGACTTTAATAATTTAAGATACATTTATTATATTTCTCTATTAGACCACTACATTATCTTTTTTATTTTTTGGTGATATCATTTACATTCTACTTAGCAAATTTAAAATACATAGTACAGTATCATCAACTATAGTCACCATGTTTTATATTATACCCTCATACATTATTCATTTTATAGCTGAATATTTGTACCCTTTTAACAATCTTCTCCTATTTCTCGCAACCTCCAACCCTTGGCAACCATTTTTCTACTTTCTGTTTCTATGAATTTTACTTTTTAAAAAAAGATTTCACATATAAGTGATACCATGCAGTATTTTTGTTTCTCTCTCTGGCTTATTTTACTTAGCATAATACCTTCAAGATCCGTCCATGCTGTCACAAATAGCAGGATTTCCTTCTTTCTCATGGCTTAAATATATTTCCTTCTGTGTGTATGTGTGTGTGTGTGTGTGTGTGTGTGTATTTATATATATATATATATATATATATATATATATATATATATATATATATATATGCATGAGATTGCAGATATCTCTTTAATATTCTGTTTTCATTTCCTTTGGATATATACCCAGATGTAGGATTCCTGGATTACATGGGAGTGTTATTTTTAATTTTTTGAGGAATCTTTATACTGTTTTCCATAGTGGCTGCACTAATTTAGATTCCCACTAACAGCGTACAAGCTTTCCTTTTTCTGCATTCCCACCAACACTTATCTCTTGTCTTTTTGATGATAGTCATTCTAACAGGTGTGATGTGTTATCTTATTGTGTTTTTGATTTGCATTTTCCTAATGATTAATGATGTTGAGAACTTTTTCATGTACCTGTTGTCCAGCTGTATGTCTTCTTTGGAAAAATGTCTGTTCAAATCCTCACTCATTTTTTTAATCAGATTGTTTTGTTACTGTTGTTGTTCTTGAGTTGTATGAGTTCTTCAGGTATTTTGGATATTAACCCCTTATCAAAGATATGATTAACAAACATTTTTGCCCATTTTGTAGGTAGCCTTTTCATTTTGTCTATGGCTTCCTTTGCTCTGAAGAAGTTTTTTAGTTTGATTTAGCCTCATTTGTTTATTTTTGTTGTTGTTGTTAACTTTGCTTCTGGTGTCAAATCTAGAAACTCATTGCCCAGGCCAATGTCAAGGAGCACGTATCCTGTGCTTCCTAGAAGGAGAGTTACATTCAAGTCTTTAATCCATTTTGAGTTGATTTTTGTGACTGATTTCTGCATAAGAGAAGAGTCCAGTTTCATTCTTTTGCATGTAGTGGTCCAGTTTTCCCAGCACCATTTATTGAAGGGACTGTTCTTTCCCCCATTGTATACCCTTGGCAACTTGGTCATAAATTAATTGACCATTTAGGCATTGCTCTATTCTGGGCTCTCTATTTTGTTCCATTGGTCTATGTGTCTGTTTTTATGCCAATGCCATCATGTTTTGATTACTGTTGCTTTGAAATACAGTTTGAAATTAAGAAGTGTGGTGCCTGCAGCTTTGCTCTTCCTTCTTAAGATTGTTTTTGCTATTCAGAGACTTCTGTGGTTTCACATAAATTTTAGGATTATTTTTTATATTTCTGTGAAAAAATGCTATTGGAATTTTGATAGGGATTTCATGGACTCTGTAGATTACTTTCAGCAGTAAAAACATTGTGACAATATTAATTCTTCTAGTCCATGAACACAAAATATCTTTCCATTTATTTGCTTTTCTTCAGTTTCTTTCATCAGTGTCTTATAATTTTTGGCATAGAGATTTCACCTCCTTAGTTAAATTTATTCTTGGGTATTTTAATGTTTGATGAAATTGTAGATAGTTTTCTTAATTTCTCTTTCTGATAGTTAATGTTGTATGGAGATATAACTGTATATAAAGATGCAATTTATTTATTTATTTATTTAAATCCTAACCCAAGGGTATGCCCATTGATTTCAGAGAGAGAGACAGAGAGGGAGGGAGAAACATTAATGCGAGAGAGAAAAGTCGATCGACTGCCTCCTGCATGTGCCTTGAGCAGGGATCAAACCTGCAGTCTAGGTATGTTCCCTGATTGGGGACCAAACACACAACGTTTGGTGTATGGGACAGCACTCCAACAAACTTGAACCAACTGGCTAGATCCTGCAATTGATTTTTATATATTGATTTTATATCTTGCAACTTTATCGAATTAGTTAGTTCTAACAGTTTTTTTATGGACTCTGTGTTTTTCTATGTATAATACCATGTCATCTGGAAATAAAGACAATTTTAACTCTTCCTTTCTGATTTAGATATGTTTTGTTTCTTTTTCTTGCCTAACTTTTCTGACTAAGTCTTCCAGTGCTATTTTTAATAAAAATGGCAAGCGTGGGCATCTTTGTCTTGCTCTGATCTTAGAAGAAAAGCTTTTAGCTTTTCACCATTGAGTATGATGTTAGCTATGCACTTGTCATGTATGGCATTTATTATGTTGGTGGATATTGTCTCTATACCCAAAATGCTCTATGGTATTTTAGTCTCTGTTTCATTTATATTCACTCTAATATGCATTTCCTTTCTTCTACTAACTTAGTTTGTCCTTAAATTTCTAGTTTCTTGAGGAGTAAATTTCAGTTGTTTATTTGAACTCTTTCCTTTTTCTTAATGTAAACATTTAAGACAATTCAATGATCTTAAGTTCTGGAGAATCTCTCCTATTTCTGGAATCTGCACATTCTCACACACAGTGGATTGTGTTCTTGTTTACTTTGTAATTTTTTATTATGATGTTACCTACTCTTTGCAATAAGTCTAAATAATCTAAGTTGAATGTATATTCCTCCAGAAAGGTTTCACATGTTTCTTTTATGCTACCCAAGGGCATACCCAAGGGCTTAGGACCAAATTTTATGTTAATTTATCAAAATTGGTCATTTCCAAAACACAAGTATAATATAAATTTAAACTGTAAACTTACTTATGGTATGGACTCCCCCCACTCCACACACACATTGAGCTCAAGTTATATCTATGTTAATGAATGAGGCTTTAACAGAAACATGCAGATGGATACGTTACCAGTTATTAAATACTTATTTTCCTCTAAGTCCTATGCTGCTTTACATACTGCATAAATTTAGGATGTAAGTTCAACTTCTGTGACCAAGTCTTAAAATTATAGTGGTGAAGGCAAGATAAAAATTTAAAATTCAAATCCAACTTAAAATGCCAGCTCTACTCTGGCTAGGGATTAGAATTCCTGGATTCCATCTTCTGTTGAGTCATCACTAGGGTATTACTATCACTTCATGATCCAAGGTGTCCTGCGACTATGTCTGCATTCCAGTCAATAAGAAGGGAAATGTGAAATGGGACACAAATGAAAATTTGTACACATCGGGACCACTCACATCCCATTGGTTACAACACAATTATATGCTCAAAGCTACCTGCAAAAGAGGTTGAGAAATGACCCCTTTTCAGGGGTGCCACGTTCCAGGTAAAAAATGGTGTTCTTATGTCTGTAGAAAAAGAGATGAACAGAACTTCTGGCCAAGATGGAAGTGTAGATAGATACACTGTGCCTCCTTGCACAACCAAAGGAAGGACAACAACAAATTAAAAAAAAACAGAACTGCCAGAAAATTGAACTGTATGGAAGTACAACAACTGAGTAGTTAAAGACACATTCATCCAGACTGGTAGGAGGGGCAGAGATGGGCAGTTGGGCCAGAGAGTATGTGTGACAAGGTGGTGGCAGGTGGACCAGGTGGTCCCAGATTTGCATGTGACTAAATTGGGAGGAACAACAGGGGAGCAAGACAGACTGTGCAATCCAGGCCTTCAGCATGGGAAAAGAAAGCCTCAAAACTTCTGGCTGTAAAAATCTGTGGGGATTGCAGCAGCAGGAGAAACTCCCAGCTTCACAGGACTATTTGTTGGAGAGACCCACAGGGTCCCAGGACATACACAAACTCACCCTCCTGGAATCAGCAATAGAAGGGTCCAGTTTGCTTGTGGGTAGCAGGGAAAGTGACTGAAAGCGGTGAGAGCCAAGCAAGTGGCATTGTTCCCTCTCTGACTACTCACCTACATACAGCACAGTGACTCAGCAAGATGAGTTGCCCTGCCCTGGTGAATACCTAAGGCTCCTCCTCTTACAACATAACTGGTGCGTGAGACAAAGAAATATGGCCCAAATGAAAGAACAGATCAAAACTCCAGAAAAAATACAACTAAATAATGAAGAGATAGCCAACCTATCAGATGCAGAGTGCAAAACACTGGTAATCAGGATGCTCACAGAAATAGTTGAGTATGGTTGCAAAGTGGAGGAAAAAGGGAAGGCTATGCAAAGTGAAATAAAGAAAAATATACAGGGAACCAACAGTGAAGGGAAGGAAACAGGGACTCAAATCAACAATTTGGAACAAAAGGAAGAAATAAACATCAAATCAGAACAGAATAAAGAAACAAGAATTCAAAAAACAAAATGAAGAAAGACTGAGGAACCTCTGGGACAACTTTAAATGTTCCAACATCTGAATCATAGGGGTGCTAGAAGAAGAATAGGAAGAACAAGACACTGAAAACTTACTTGAAAAAATAATGGAGAACTTCTCCAATCTGTCAAAGGAAATAGACTTCAAGGAAGCCCAGGAAGCTCAGAGAGCCCCAAAGAAGTTGGACCCAAGGAAGCATACACCAAGGCACATCATCATTACATCACCCAAGATTAAAGGTAAGGAGAGAATCTTAAAAGCAGCAAGAGAAAAGGAGATAGTTACCTATGAAGGAGTTCCCATAAGACTATCAGCTGATTTCTCCCAAGAAACCTTACAGGCAAGAAGGGGCTGGAAAGAAGTATTCAAAGTCATGAAAGGCAAGGGCCTTCATCCAAGATTACTCTATCTGGCAAACTATCATTTAGACTGGAAGGGCAGGTAAAGTGCTTCTTAGATAAGGCCAAGTTAAAGAAGTTCATCATCGCCAAACCCTTATTATATGAACTGTTAAAGGGACTTATCTAAGAAAAAGAAGATCAAAACCATGAACGGTGTAATGACAACAGACTCACAACTATCAACAACTGAACCTAAAAACAATAACAAACTAAGCAAACAACTAGAACAGGAACAGAATCTCAAAAATAGAGATCATATGGAGGGTTATCAGCGGGGAGGGGGCGGGGGAGAAAGGGGGAAAAGATATATGGAATAAGAAACATAATTGGTATGTACAAAATAGACAGGGGGAGGTAACGGATAATATAGGAAATGGAGAAGCCAAAGGACTTATATGTACGACCCATGGACATGAACAAAGGAGGGGGAATGCTCGTGGGAGGGGCATGCAGGGTGAAGGGGAATAAAGGGGAGAGAAAAATGGGACAACTGCAATATCATAATCAATACTATATACTTTATCTGAGACTTCAAAATTTATCATAACACTGTTGAAGGTGATGTCTAAATGCATGGGTGGTTACATTTGCTTAGCAGTCTGTCAAAATAATCAAAGTAGACTTTGAAGTTAGATCTTAATTGACCCAACAGCAGGGCCAAGTCTCATGTGAGGCAAATGAGATGCCAAGAATATGACATTTAAAAAGGAACTCAGAGCCCTGGCCAATATGGCTCAGTTGGCTGAAGCACCATCCTGTAAACCAAAAGGTCACAGGTTTGATCCCTGGTTAAGGCACATGCCTATGTTGTAGGTTTGGTCCCCAGTGTGGGCACATATGTGAGGCAAAATATTGATATTTCTCTCACAATGGTGTCTCTCTCTCTCTCTCTCTCTCTCCCTCTCTTTCCCTCTCCCCCTGTCTCTCTCTCCCTCTCCCTCTCCCTTCTTCTCTCTCTGGAATAAGAAAAAATGGGGAGTTTTTCTTTTAAAAATAAATAAGTAAATAAAAAGGCACTCACTCTCAGGGTTGTGCAATAATTCACGATACTGAAAGTAAGTACCTCCTTAAGTTTTGCTTGCTAGGAAATTCACTTGCCTCACTGTACTACCAGCCCTACCCATCACTTCCTTAACTAACTAGCTGTGGCCTTGGAAAAATTATTTTTTTCTTTGACTCTCAGCTTGTTTGTCTATATAGTATGATCAATACCACTTTTCTCTTGACTTTATAGAATCAGGCAAGAAAAAATGAGATGTGAGAATGCTTTATAAATTATAAAGTTACAAAAGCTAAGGTGGAATTAGATCCTTAGAGTCAGGACTATATTTGAATATGAGGATGTTCATATATTTTGGGAGATGGGACAGGACATGGATGGGTGGGTGGGTAGATGGAAGGTAGAATTATCCATTAAATAAATACTATTACCTGTTGGGTATCATACACTGTTGTAGATACTAGAAATTTGCCTAATGGTAAAGAAGACAGATATGATCCCACCCTCTGCCTAGTAGGAGAGATATGAAGTCAATAAACAACTTCATATGTAATATAAGCTATGGTGGCTCCTATGAGGAATATAACTGATATGAGCATAAGAGAAAGGTTTTAAGAGTAAATGACATTTGAGGTAAGGCCAGAAAAATTCATTATAATTAGGTAGACAAGGAGTTGCGGAAGATGTTTTTCTAGGCTGAGGAAATAAAACAAATAAACAAAATGTTTAAAAACAGCAGTTTTAGGAAGTGCACAACCCAGAGGAGAAAGCAAAGCCCCAGGTTTCCGGCTAGAAGACTGAAAATTTCTTGATATGAGTAAAAAGAATTCTTAGCAAAGGACTATATATAAAGAAGAACCACACAGGAATTTTACAGATAAAAAATGCAATTACCAAAATAAGAAAATTACTAGGTGGGATCAGAAACAGAATGGAGATGACAAAAAGAAGAGCCAGTGAATGTAAAGATGCGTCAGTAGAAATTCCCCATGCTAAACAAAAGAGAGAAAAAAGTTCAAAAAAATATTAATGTGGCACTGGCCATTGTGACTTAGTTGGTTGGGCATCACCCCACAAAGTGAAGGGTCATCAGTTCGATTCCTGGTCAGGGCACATGCCTGGGCTGTGGGTTCAGTCCTCAGTCAGGGCATGTATGAGAGGCAACTGATCAATGTTTCTCTCTCATATCAATGTTTCTCTTCCACTCTTTCTCCTTCCCTTCCCCGCTCTCTCTAAAGAAAAATTATTGATCTGGTCCTCAGGGACTTGTGGGAAAATATCAATAGGTCTGACATTCATGCCACTGGATTTCCAATAGGAGAAAGAATGGGGTGAGGAAACAAATTTAGTGAGATATAAACTACTAGATTCAAGAAGCTCAACATATCCCAAAGAGGATAAATCAACAAAATCTACCCCCAGACATGTTATAATTAAACTACTGAAAACTAAAGACAAAGAAAAAAAAACCTTGAAAGCAACTAGAGGAAACCAATTCATTCATTACCTATAAGGAAACACCAATTTGAATGATGGTAGATTTCTCATTAGGACTCAAGGAAATTAAAAAGAAGTGGAACAACTTGTTTAAAAGTGCAAAAAAAAAAAAAAAGACTGTTAATCCAGGATTGTATATCAAATATAGTGAAAATATATTCATGAATGAAGATGAAATCAAGACATTCTCTGATGAAGGCAGACTAAGAATTTGTTACCAGCATTCATGCTTTAAAAGGATCGCTAAAGGAAGTTATCCAGACACCAAGAAAACGTCTTTCAAGAGGAAACTTGGAATGTCAGGAATGAAGGAAGAGCAACAGAAATGATAACTGTATGAGTAAATGTAATAGGCTATTCTTCTCTTGAGTTCCTTAAAGCCTATTTGACAATTGAAAGCAGAAATTATAACATAGTGTAATGAGGTTTTCGATGTGTGTAGAGGGAAGGCACAAAACAACTACAACATAAAGGAAGGTGGGTAAAGTGCCATATCTGGTGCTAGGTCTCTACATTCCACTGGAGTGGTAATACTGAGTCTGTGATACTGGGAATACAGGCCAACAAACAAACAAAGATACTGAGAGAAGGAATATGTCTGATGCATTCAAGTAAGTAAGTCAAATTGTATCCAAAGGCTATTGGGTCATGACTTCTTTCTCCTTATCTTAGAAAAATTCCAAATGAAAACTTGGTCTCACACACTTTTATATCTAGAAAATTACCAAGTCCTCCTAATTTATTTCAAATCTGTTCATTTTTTTCATCCCATAGGTGCCTTTACAGTCCAGGGCATCATTTCTTATCTATAGACAATCCCTCCAACTGGTCTCCCAAACTCATGTTTTGTCTCTTCTACTTACTTCATCCCACTACAATTATCTAAAATTAAATATCATCATGCTGTATCCCTGCATAAAGTGCAACAGTTTCTCCCTTATTGTTTTTAAAATAGTGAACTTTTTAACCAGACTACAAGACCTTTCATAGTCTGCCCCCTGATCACCCCTGTAGCCCCATTTCTTGCCACTCTCCAGTGACGCCCTCACCCCTGAAGTGCATTCTTTATACCAGCACAATAAATATTTTAGGCTATGAGGGCTACATGTCCTCTGCGGCAACTACTCAACTCTGTAGTTGTGGTACAAAGCAAACATAGATAATATGTAATAAATGAGTGGGACTATGTGCAAATAAAACTTTAATTACAAAAACTAGTGACTGGCTGCATATGGCCCATGGACCATTGTGTGGTGACCCCTTCTTTAGACAAATCTGTGGACCTGGCATTTTCTTACATCTCCTGAGTGTTGCACAATCCACTGCCTGTTTGGAAATCCTCTGTCCTTTGTCTGGCTGCCTTCAGTTTATCACCCGGCCTCTCTGGATGCATCTGCTTCAGAGACTCTTTCCTTCGACTCCCTATTCCTCTACCTCCGCTGTTGCACTTACCACACCAGTGTATTTACCTACTTATGTATTTACCTGTTTACTTATCTGTCTTCTCCCACTTGTCTACAAGCTTCTGGAGGGCAAAACCTGTTTCATGTTCACACTTTAATCCCTAGTGCCTAGCAGAGTACTTGGCACATATAAGCACTCAATAAACTTTTATTTTTTTCCATTGAGAGAATAGAAGGCCAGTAGCTCTCC
>PVJD01011285.1:0-47265 GCA_004026545.1 Mormoops blainvillei | reverse complement strand
AGGAAGAGGAGAGTGAAACTGAGTCTGGTGACACAAAGCCTGCTTCTTCACAAGGGTGACCTGCAGAGAGATCGGGAGGAGGGGAATGGCAGCCAGGCCCCAGGAGGGTGGAACACCACCAGGGACCCACACAGCTCCTCTCTGTCTGTCTGACTCTCTTCTCCTTGCTTCTCTCCACTTCACTCTCTTCTCTCTGAAGACTGGCTTTGTCTCCCTTCCTTCCTTCCTTCCTCCCTCCCTTCCTTCCTTCCTTCCTTCCTTCTTTCCTTCCTTCCTTCTCTTTCTTTCTTTCTTTCTTTTTTTCTTTTTCTTTTTTTCTGTTCAAGGCCATTCACAGACCTCTAGTTTCCAAGCTAGGCACATGGTAGGTGGGTCAAGTTTACATTTTAAGGAGGAAAAACATCTAAGGGCTCAGCTCCTGTCGAGCATCCAGCCAACTCTAACGGGCTCTGCCCAGGAGAGGGGTGAGGAGGTCGGAGCCAGCCGCGTCACTCGCGAGGCCCAGTGCACAGTGGAAGTACAGGGGTCCTTGTTCCGAAAGCCGAAAGAAGGCTTTCCTCCTGTCTTCCGTGATCTCACTTGCAACCTGCTATGGTGGGGCTTTTTTGTTTGCTATTTAATGTTGGACTTCCCAAAGCACAGGTTACTCACCTAGTGAGTATAGACCCTCACAGGCACAGGGGGCCCCACCCTGTGACTCAGGCATGCAGGGCACACCCCCAACCCCAGCCTTGCCTGCACTTGTGCCCAGTCCCCACTGGGATGGAAGATGGCAGCAGTCACTGGTGGGGTGGGGAGTGGGGAGAAAACACACCCCGGGGAGGCAGGGAGGGGCGGAAATGCCACACACACGCCAAGGCTCCAAGTCCCTGGAACGTGCTTCACTGTCCCATCAGCCTTCATTTACAAAACACAAATTCAAAGATAAAATTATTAAGGACTTCTAGATGGCAACCACAGGGCATGACACCCCAGCGCAGGGCCCCTTCTGAGTGCGGGCCCCTGTCAGCTGCTCTGGTGGCAGGCCGAGGAAAGCAGCCCTGGTACGATATTAACAGGAATGTCGCCGTCCACAGGCATTCCTGGAGGGTCTGTAAGTCAGAAAATGAGAAGGATCAGGAGCTGAGAGACATCCTGGGAAACACTTTCTAAACGCCCGGCTGGCACATATATAATGTGACATTTCACATTATTATGATGCCGCACCTGTGGGGCTTCTTCCGGGGGTAAGGGGGCCTTGGGCTGCTCAGTCGGCATCCTGAGAAGACAGCGGGACAGAGGCTTGCTGTCACTGTAGCACCCTCTTCTGAGCTCTTTGCAACCGTCTGTCGCCCTCGCTCTTCTGAAACTCTCTCCTCCAACAGCTTCGGGGCACGGAACCTGCTGGATCCTCCCTCCCCCTGACCCCTACCCCCACCTCCCGCACTGACATGCCTTCGGGTCGCGCCCTCTCTTTCTCGGTACCTCTTCTATCACCTGCCTCCCCCACTACTCCTCTGAACCCTAAAATTTGGTTGGCCCAGGCATTTTGCTTTTTCCTCAAAACTAATAGCTCTCAACCTTTCTAGGGTCAGGGACCCCTTCAAGGATCTGCTGATAGTGACTGATTCACTGATTCTTTTCCCAGAAATTTTTCACACCAGGTGGGAGGCAAGAAGAAACCCAGGACCATCTGCATCCCAGTTTCCTGGCGTGCTTGGTAAAAAAATGCAGGCTCCTGGACCTCTGGGTCCAAACTGAATTAGAATCTCCAGATGGGACCCAGGTAGCTGCATTGCAACAAGCATTCCAGGTGATTCTGTGGACTCAAATGACTAAGAACGGTCACCATACAGTGTCCATGGATCTTTGTCAGGAAACCCTAATCTAAACACTTCCCTGTAGCGACAGCCTTGGCCCTGGCTAACGTGTCCTGAATGCATAGCTCCATCCAGGACCTCTCCCCAGTAGACTCGCTGCGTGGAAATGGTTATGAGACTGTCCCGGGGACATCAAAGCCTATTACATAAAATTGATTCTTTCTCGTTTACCTTTTCTTTCCCTACCAATCTGTACATCTGAATTTGGCTCCATCTGCAGCTGGGAATGAGGGCTGACTGATTTCTTTGGACCCCTGTCAACTGTCCACGTCACCCCCTTACCAGTCAGTGGGTGTGTGCACCATCTTGTGGTAAAGTCATATATAGCCACAGGCTACACATCCTACAAAATCTGGAGCCATTTTCAGCCAATCGTTTTTGCCCGAAGTAGGACTACATGTATTGAAAGCATACCTTCAAACACGTATTCCTCCACGAGTCCCCATGTATGGAAAATAACCTCCCTCCATTAACACCCTAGGCCTTCTTTGCCTCCTCCCCCGTCAGACATGGAATGCTGCTCATTCTTCCGCTGAAATACTTGTGGAGTTTCTAGCTTTCTCTACAATCTACAGTCACCGACCACCTTATCCATAACCTTGCTGTTAATTTTAACTACAAAGACCCTCTAAGTATTTTCTTCCCACCCTCTCTTTTCTCTTTTTCTTTCTCTCTCTCATTTTATTCCCAAGTTCTCCTCAACTTCCATCTGCAGGGAGGATCTCAAAGGCAGACTTCATGGTACTGCCCCGCCCCCCACTTTAAGAAGCCACTGCAGCTCCCTACCACTTCGCAGACCCCGTCCACACCTCTCTGCTTGGCATTCCAGTGCTGCTGCCCCCACCTGCCCCACCGAGTACTTACCCAGCCTCGTGTGCACACACCAGCTTGACCAGTCTTCTGCCTTTCTCACCCTGAATCATGCGCATTCCCACCTCCGGGCTTCTGCTCCTGCTGGTCCCCTTCATGAGCTGCCCAGCCCTCGCCCCCGCCGCTGCCCCCTCAGGCGCATCGTTTCTCCGGCGCCCCAGCTCATGGCTCACCCCTCCGGAGGCCTTCTCAGACAGCTGGTGCCCGACTGCCCCAGTACCCCATCTGGGGGTTTGCTTCCCTGTAGCTCCCCCATATTTCATTGTGATTTTAAAGTGTCTACCTTCCCCAGGCAGGTTGTAAATATAACAGACACAGGGACCAAGATTTCCCCTTGTTAGCAAGTTTTGGTGCATGTAGTAAGTGCTTAGTAAATGATGATTTTTCTGAAAGGTCTCAAGCATGGATTTATGGAAAGACCTTTCCACTGCATTACTGGCAGTCATCACATGTAGTCTGGAGAAACAAAAGGACCTCCTCTGCTCTTCTTACAACCTCATTAGCTTGTCTGAATGCTCAAATAGAATAATCAGTAAGACTCTCCTGTTTGTGGAAGCGAAATCCTTTTCGTTAGATTATGTGTAAATGATTCATCCGAATCCCCTTAGATTTTCTGGGTGATTGCACACGAAGGAAAGTATTTGTTACCCGATCTGGGCCCCCAGTTTTTCCCAGGCTATTTTATGCAACAAGATAGAAACCTGGCAAACCAGCTTTTGCAGTCTGCTCCCCTCGGTGGCGGTGGCGGTGGCGTAGAGGAGACAAACCGGCTGCACGGGAGCACTTGGGACTGCTCTCATGACAGCCAGACCTCAGCCCTGTGACGGCAGCTCACCATCGGCTGACACCTCTCTGTGTGAAGGCTGCCCTAGTGCCTACCTGTATTGTCACCCAACCTCATTTAATTAAGTTAATTGCTTGAGAGATGACTAATTTCTGAATCAATTAAATTATTCTTAGTCCACTGAAACTTAAACAGAAGTTGTTTTGATTGGCATATGGGTCTGTGTTGAATTGATCTGAAGAATCTTTTCAGCAAATATACTGAGTTCTAAAAAAAGGCATAGAGCGGTTCCACGCCAGTACATTTTTAAGGGTGGGGGGGCAGGGTTTGGGTGTGGAGCTGCCTTTGCTTTCTTCCACGTATAGTTTATCATCTACATTTCTTTTTCTATTGTAGGTCCACCTGGCCCACCAGGTAAGAGCCCATGGGTTTTCCCTTCTTCCCATGGGGGGAATATGGGTGGCTAGCTCCCCAGGATCACTCAGAAGGGACAGAGGTGCGGAAGGGGGAAAAGTCTAGAGGCAGCCCGGCTATCACTGTGTCCCCTCCCTCTCTGTATCCAATCGTGAGCACTCCTGCCCCTCCCACTTCAGGGCCTGCCATCACTGTTCCCCACCTGTCCCTGCTTCAGCGAGGGCGGCAGAGGCAGAGAAGGAAGGGGAGAAGGAAAAGGGTTGATGCCTGCCCAGTTTCGTTGGCTAAAGGAAACGCTCTTAACTTCAGTGAAGAGATCTGTAAAAATGTTTCTGTTTCCTGTGTTCTGACGCAGGACCTCCAGGAGCCAGTGGGTTACCGGGACACAATGGATCGGATGGACAGCCTGGTCCCCAGGGCCCCAAAGGCGAAAAAGGAGCAAACGGAAAAAGAGGGAAAATGGGTATTTTGGCAGCTCTTTCATTACGTTCCTTGTTGCTTGCTGCGTTTTGAACGGGCTGAAGTGTGTGCGGTGGCTGTAACATGTTACATCTTTGCTTGCAAGGCGGGTTCAACTCTTGCCTGGGAGTTGCTGTGTTTCAGGAGCCCAGGGCGTTCTACCAGACCATGGCTTAGCTCCGGCTTGAGAAGCAGTCTCCCTGGGAATGGACCGCGCTGACGCAGGCTGACAGGTGGAAGGGCTAGGAGCCAGGCGGGCCAAGTACTCCATGGGCCGCGGGATGGCTAGGTGTGCCACGCCCGAGTCCCTCCACCGTCAGCTCCTGCCGTCCCTTCTCACTGCCTTCTCCTGCCCACACCCTGTCTGCCTTTGATCGAAAATCAGCTGAGTGGAGTCGGCCCCTGAGTTTCCTGGCTAAAGGAACAGCTGGAATGGTTTGAATAAAATGGCAGCACCCAGGCCTCCCTGAGGCCGACACTCAAGTCACAGGGTCCCAGCTGTCAGGGTCCCCTGTCCAGGGGTCACAGGATGATTACCAAGGCGTGGCTGGCATCTCTGAGAGGCTTCCACTGCCCTGCTGTGAGCAGCAGCGTGGCCATCACCCGAGCAAAGACCGGAACCGCCAAGGTGTCAGATGTGCCCAGGGACCAGAGAAGCAGGGGCTTGTGCAGGGCCTGGCAGGAGGCTGGGGTGTGGGCTGGGGCGGGTTCTAAGGGCTCTGAGCACCGCTCCTGGGGAGTCATGGAGAAGGCCTGGGCAGAGCCACTGAAGAAAGCTGGCATGTGCGTGGTGGACGCGCATGTGTGGGGCGTAGAGAATGCTTAGGAAACTTCTGGGAAGGCCTGGCGCTCAGCCACTGTGCAGGGTGGAGGCTCCATCACACCCTCTTGTTTATTTTCAACCCCTTGGCTCTGTTACTCCAGCTCACTTGCACAGGCCCTGGGTGAGAAGAACTACTAGGAAATTCTTCCAGGCAGCACAGTAGCCCCTTCTAGCACCCCTGCTCTTATTCCCATGGCAACTCAAGTGAGAGCTAGTGTAGAGGGAGAAAATCATTGAGGGGATCTGCCTCTCGGCAAAACCTACATGCTCGTGTTCCCGGGGGCCAGCCTCTGTGAAAAGGGGCAACACGGGCCAAGTCAGCCCGGTCCCCAGAAGGCCAGCAATTACAGGCAGAATTACGGAGCAGTTATAGATTGTTACATGTTGGATGGTAATCATAATTATAAATGAACATCAGCATTGAATAATGATGACCGTCTGTATGCAGACATTTGGTTTATCCCGGGCAGCCCCCAGAAATGTGGGCCAGTCGTAAGGATTCTGCATTGAGTATTATGAGGGTGGGAGCCACGCTGCCAGCACTGGGAGTGGGGCAGGTAGGAAAGGTGTGGTTTTCCAGAAGTGCTGGAGATAGATCCTTGGCTCTGCAGAGGTGCGCTTGGCATGCAGTCCGCCGCCCAGTGAGGACAGAAAAGAAAAAGTTCGCTCATTTAGGTGTTGCATATTCATGCGGCAGGTACTGTTCTGGATGGAGATCCAGAAATGAAAAAGCTGACAAAATCCCGGCCTTTATAAAGCTTACGTTCTAACCTGGGAAGATGAACGATAAACAAGATAAATTAAGTAGAATACATTGTCTATTACATGGTACTAAGCGCTAAAGAGAAAAAAAATAGAGCCAGGAGAGGGAGTGGGAAGTGTGTGGGGGTGGAGTGTGACTGTAGAGTGGGGAGCCATGTAAGACCCCCTGAAAAGGGAGCTTTGAGCAAACACCCGGGGGAGGTGAGAGCAGGAGTCCCGGGGGACCTGGGGGCGGTGGTTTCAGCCAAGCACGGAAGTCCAGCTTGCCCTGGGAGTCTGAGAAGCCGCAAGGAAGCCAGGGTGGCCAGATGGAGAGGATGAGAGGTAAGAGGCCAAATCAGGTTGGCCGCGGGGCATTTGGAGAATTGTGGTTTGTACTCAGAGTGAGATGGGGAGGATTTATAGTGGAGCAGCGACCTGCCCTGTCTCATTGGTGAACAGATCACCCTGCTGAAGGAGGCAGCAGGACAGAGGGAGGAGGCTTGGAGGGCAACCACAGAGAAGGTTCTGGATTCTGTTTATCTACGGAGATTGGCCAATCCTCTTTTCCTGGAGGTCCCGTAGAAAGAGCAACAAAGACACAGACCTTCCCAGTGAGGTGAGGGAGGCCTCCTGGGGTCAGCAAGGTTAGAGCTTAGAACAAGAAGTTTCCACTAAGGTCGAGGTTAGAACTTGAGTCTCTGAAGGCCAAGCAGGGAGTCCTTGCCCTAGGCTGGGGAAATAGACACTAACCACCCTTTCTAGAAGTATAAAGACAAAGGCTATCTGAAGAGCCCGGCTGCTCTATGGAAAGAGGTTGTTGAAAGCACTCAGCCCTGGGCCAGCTCAGACTCCAGCCCCGGCTGTCAGGCTCCAGAGCAAGGGCCGTGCTGTCCCCAGTCCCCCTACAAAAGGCCCAGGGCTGCGCTTTCCCTCTCGCTTCCTACCTGAGCCCTGGAATGAATGTCCATCCTACCCAACAGCCAACTTTCTTGCAGGGGGACCAGAGCTGGCAGAGCCACAGAGGGGAAATGACTTTGAGAGCAGTGAGAAGCCACTGAGGGGTTTCGATAGGAGACAGTGACACGATCAGAGCTGCGACTGCGGCCTGAGGACCCACTGAAGTAAGCACAGGAGACCGGCAAGAGCGCAGGCAGGGAGACAGCTCAGAAGCTTCTCAAAATGCGGGCAGGCGGGATGGCGGCGGCGGGTATGGAGAGACAAACGGAGCGGAGTGATATTTGGGGGGCGAAATCAGCCGCCTGTGATGGCAGGTAGCTATACAGAGGAAGGGAGAGGGAGGCACCTAGACAGCTTTAGGGGGTCTCTGCCCTGCCTGACTGCTCTGCCCTAGGGTGGGAGCCCTGACTCAGGCTCAGGGACATGGTCGGGGGCTCAGCGGCAGATGTGCCGAGATTGAGACATCAGGTTAGCAGATGCCGGGGGCCTTGGAGTTGCAGGTCTGCAGTCAGAGGAGGCCGCGGGGCTAGAGTCTACACCAGGGAGTATCAGAGACCACCGGCCTGTGGGCCTGGGCGCACGGAGGGCCTGGGTGGGACCCTGAGGAGCGGCAGCATCTAGCGACCCCAGAGCAGCGAGCCTCCGGGTGGGCCACAGACAGCACTGAGCGGAAGAGGGCAGAAATGTTTGTCAACAGATATTTACTGGAACGGGTTCAAAATACTGCTGAGGAAACGAAACAGATGCAGCCCCTATTCTGCAACTTTCCATCTAATTGTTAACAGTCAACAACCTGATACATCCGTAATTACAACATGAGATACACATTTGAAGGAGAAAAACAGCCTGTTATGAGATACAGTAGCCTGATGAAATCAGAGTTTCAGTGCTATAGCCTCAGAGTTGTTTCCAGGAGATTAAAGCATGAAAGTTAACCCTCAGTTTCTGACCTTAGTCATGCTAAGCGAGGCGGAGGTTGAGTTCGGGCACTTCTACTTACTAACTGCGTGCCCGGGGCAAGTTACTCAATCACTCTGTGCCATGGTTTCCTCATCTATATAATGGGGACAATAATAGTATCAGCCTCACAGCATTGTTAGGAAGATTAAATGAGTGTTATGTGAGTGTGTGTGTGCATGTGTATATATCTATAAACTCATATATGTCTTATATATGGCACTTGGAACAGAGCTTGACACATAGTAAGTACTATATTACTGTCAGCTATTGACACTAAAAATGGGGAAGGAGAAACTTGGTTTTAGACCAAAGGGAAATCTAAGTGGGAATACTTTTATTCGTTTGAAAACACAGACTTAGATTTGGAGAGAAGAACTGAACCTAAAAGAGACTTAAATGTTGTCATTTTGCAACGAGCATCTTCTATGAAGTTTGACATTCTGTTGCCGCAAAACCAAACATTTTCCTTCTCTCCATCTGTCTCACTTTCTCACTTAACGGTTAATGCTGCAGTGTCTTCTCTAAAAATCAAATCCCCATGAAAACAGAAATAAACACCCTCCTCCTTATTCATCCCAGTCTTGGGACTGGGTGTTGGTAACACCCTCCAGTCCCCTCCTCTACCCCTCAGTCTGTGACAGACACGATCCTGCCAAAAATAAGCCATCCTCCCTCTCCCCCTGCTGTGAAGATGTTGGAGTTGACCCCTGCAACATCACACACCTCCCAGCCCGAAAGCTGGCAAGAGGGTGTGTTTTGAGTGGGCTCCCGGAGAAGCAGCACCAGCAGGGAGCCCTCAGGCACGCAGAGCCTGGCCTTTCTCTGGCAGAATGTGCTGCCTCCGGGCTTGACAGGGGCCGTGGGACAAACGATGCACGGTCCGGTCGACACAGGGGACCGTGTGAGCACAGCTGAGCCTGGCGGGGTAGAGAGGGCCGCCCGCGGGTCTTATAATGGTGAAGGAAGATTATGTGGCAGCGTCCTTCTGACGCCAGGGCATGGCCAGGCAGGTTTATCAAGAGAGACAAAGGGCAACTTTGTCAGAGGCAGTGGTCGCGAGAGGGCAAAGACAAAGCATTTTGTATACAGACAAAATATCCCCCACCCTTTCCTTTTTTTCTTCAAAATTTTATGCTGTGACATTGGTTAAATAAAATGATACAGGTTTCAGGTGCACATGTCTCTATTGCATCGCCTGTATGTTGCACTGTGTGTTCACCACCCCGAGCGAAGTCTCCTTCCACCACCATTTATCCCTCCTTTACCCTCTTCTACCTTCCCCCACACCCTTTCTCTCTGGTAATCACCACCCTGTTGTCTTGTGTCTATGAGTTTTGGGGGTTTTTTTGCTTAATCCCTTCACCTTTTTCACCCAGCACCCCCAGACCTCCTTCCCTCAAACAGCCGTCAGTCTGTTCTCTGTATCTATGAGTCTATTTCTATTTTGTTTGTTAGTTTATTTTTCTTCATTAGATTCCACATATAAGTGAAATCATATAGTATTTGCCTTTCTCTGACTAGCTTATTTCACTATAAAATACTCTCCAAGTCCATCCAAAAGGTAAGATTTCCTTCTTTTTAGCTGCTGAGTGGTATCTCATGTGTAAATGTACCACAGCTTTTTTATCCATTCACCTACTGACGGGCACTTGTGTTGCTTCCAAATCTTGGCTATTGTAAATAACACTGCAGTCAACATAGGGGTACATATATTCTTTCAAATTATTATTTCAGATTTCTTCAGGTATATTTGCAGAAGTGGAATCGCTGGCTAATAAGGCAGTTCCATTTTTAATTTTTTGAAGACATTCTGTACTGTTTCCCACAGTGGCTGCCCCAGTCTGCATTCCCACCAACAGTGCACAAGGGTTCTCTTTTCCACATCTCCACCAGCACTTGTTTGTTGATTTATTTATGGTAGCCATTCTGACAGGTGTGAGGTGATATCTCATTGTGGTTTTTTAATTTGTATTTCTCTGATGATTAGTAACATTGAGCATCTTTTCATATGTCTATTGGTCAACTGTCCTCTTTGGAGAAGTGTCTGTTTAGGTCGTCTGTCCACTTTTAATTAGATTGTTTGCATGTTTGGTGTTGAGTGGTGTAAGCTCTTTATAAATTTTGGATACTAACCCCTCACCAAATGTATCATTGGTGATTATGTTCTCACATACACTGGGTTGTGATTACATTTTCTTGATGGTTTCCTTTGCTGTGAAAAAGCTTTTTAGTTTGATGTAGTCCCATTTGTTTATGTTTAATTTTGTTTCCCGTGCCCAAGGAGATGTATTAGAAAACTGTTGCTATAAGAAATATCCAATATTTTACATCCTGTGTTTTCTTCTAGGAATTTTATGGTTTTGAGTCTAACTCTTAAGTCTTTAATCTATTTTGAGTTTATTCCTGTGCGTTGTACAAGAACGTTGTCTGTTTTTTTTTTGTTTTGGGTTTCTTTTCTTTCTTTTTTTTTTTTTTTGGCATATATCTTCCCAATTTTTCCAACACCATTTACTGAATAGACTATCTTTACGCCATTGTATGTTCTTGCCTCCTTTGTTAAATATTAATTGGCCACAAAGGCGTGGGTTTATTTCTGGGCTTTCTATTCTGTTTCATTGATTTATATGTCTGTTTTTATGCTATAACCATGCTGTTTTGATTACTATGGTCTTGTAGTGTAGTTTGATGTCAGGTAGCATGATTCCTTCAACTTTGTTCTTTTTCTCAAGACTGCTGTGGTTATTCTGGGTCTTGTGGTTGCACGTAAGTTTTTGGAACACTTGTTCTAGTTCTGTGAAATATGCCATTGGTATCTTGATAGGAATTGCATTGAATCTATAGATTGCTTTGGGTAGTATGGACATTTCAATGATGTTAATTTTTCTAATCCTTGATCACTTGAGCTTGGTGCTCCAGGGATGTGCTGTGCGCCCCCACCCTTTTTAAACAAAAGCTTAAAAATGATCATGCGCACCCAGATAGTATCAAAATACTCCTTTAAGCAAAGGTCTTTAATATCTTTAGTTTAAACACCCACCCCGTGGGGGCTGCATTACAGTATGAACATTTTTCCTGTTTCACTCATGGCCTTTTTGAGAAAGAAAATTATAGGTGTAAGAGGAAAGAATAAAAGAAACGAAGGGAAATAGGATGATGCAGAAAGGCTCTTTGTGACTAGAATAAATGCCTGAAAAAGAAAACCCTGAAGTAACGAGAAGATACCATTTCCCTGAGCTTTGCGAAACGTGGGCATGTGAAACCACTAAACAGTATCAGCTATACTGATGCACTGTGCTGGCTGGGCTCTATGGCAACGGACTTGTCTTTTGTGTCCTACAGATAATGTGTCAAATTGCCTATTTAAAATACTGACAAAAGAACGTCTTCTCATGCAGAGGTCCCCAATTAAGGGCTTCTTTTGTTAAGTGAGCAAATCACTTTCCAGCGAGATGTCCTGATGGGACCGGGATGGCTCAGACCGATGGCTTTCCAGTGCTTTTGTGAGAGATGTATCATGAGCCGTGGCCCACCGAAGAGGCATTGTTTTCCCTGTGTCACTGAATCCATGGCAGAGCAAATACTGACAATAGGGGGAGGGGGCTTTTGCTATTCTTCACATTCTCTTCTATTTTGTCACAGCTCCTCCATCCATGCCCCCACCCTCCCAAGAGCTCCACTGGCAGGGAAACCCAGGCCTCTGCCTCCCAGCTACAGCTGAGTTTCACAGTTTTCACTGAGACTTTTTTTCTATGGTTGGCTGAAATCTAGCAAATGTTACTTTGTTCATTACATTTTCTAATAGTGATCAACGCTTTAAGGTTCTTTCATACACTGCTGTCTTCCTTGGGGTGGTCTCTGTAGAGTCCCTTGGGTATGGAAGAGCAGAAACCATTTGCAATGCTTATCACTCCTCTGGCATAAAGGAAGAGGTACCAAGAGCTCCAGATTTAAGTTTTAGGGAATAACTGCCTTCAGTGTCAGTGCAGAGTATTCGAGTACAACCTGGGATGTGATGTGATGTGATGTGAATGCAATAACCTCCCCACTGCTGAAGAGGTGAAAGAGCCGATTGGGTGGTATGGACAGACTTTCAGGATTGGACGGAAGGTTGACCTAACTGACCTCTAAGGTGCCTTCCAATTTGGAATTCCATGGTTCCCTAGGGACAGTTATATTGACTCCTGTGGTGCTAGCAGGCAGTGAGGGTGGGGGCAGTCCAGGTCTGATTTTACATCTAGAGGGGGAATGACTGTAATGCCAGAAGGATGACCATGAGAGAGTGGTGACCGTCCCAGCTGATGGGGCACAGGAGATGGGTGAACGGGCAGTCACTTAGCCAGAGCCTATAAAAAGAGGCATGGGGACTGACAGGGCAGTTAGAAAAGGCGGTGGTGGGTCCTGAGCTCCCTGCTTACAGACTTTGCGAGGAATCAAAGCTTTGCTTGCTGTGAGACATGCCTCTGGTTCTTTTCCTGTCGCTTGAAATCGCTGCCACTTTGAATAACATCTCTATTGAGCAGTATTTCCAGGCGGCTGTCACCAAAATGAACAGAAGGCTCCCTGCAGGAGAAGATCATGTGAATCGATCCATCTCTGGCGATCCCTTTGCACAGTGTTAGGCAATCACTTCCCCTCGCAGGGCACCAGTGTCTCTGGGAGCTTATGGGGTCGAGTAGCTCTTCTATAGATCTCTTGAAAGTTCCTATACAAGCAATCATGTCACCTGCAAATAAAGATAATGTTACTTCATCTTTTTCTAATATGTCTACCTTTTATTCCCTTTTCCTTGCTTTTTGGCACTGGCTAGTATCTCCAGGAGAGCGTGAAATGAAACTGATATGCAGAGATACCTTGTCTTGTTCCTGACCGTAGGAAGAGCTCAGCACTTAGTCTCTCACCATTAAGGGTGACATTAGCTGGAGGTTTTTCACAGATGCCCTCTTTCAGATTGAGGGACTTTCCTCTATTCTAGTCTGATGACAATTTTCTTTAAAATAGGTGTTAAATTTTATGAAAGTCCTTTTCTGCATCCATTGTGATGACCGTGCTCTTTTCTCTTAAATTGTTAATTTGCTGCATCCCCTTGACTGACTGATTCAAATTTTGGACTCTCTTCTGACATGCAGTTAAAACTACTTTCAGATCATTCTAATCCTTTCAAAACTTGTTTTTAAGCATTGTCACAATGGACCCACAACAGCCTTGACTCTCAGGCTAATTTAGCCCTGCGACTATGACAAGACTTTTCCAGGGACTCTACCCAGTACCCTGTCATTTCCTGAGATCGCCTTAACCGGTGGGAGCGAGCACTTTCCCTGTGCAGGCTCGGAGAGCTGGGTGCAGATGTGCTTTCTGCCCGCTCTTTTCACGATCTTGCATTCTGCACAGATCATAACTCAGCCAAAGACTCAGGTTCTGAAGTTCTCCAGCGCTCACAACTACCTCCTCTCTCATAGTCTGTCTAACCGATTCTAGCCACCTCTGTGTCCTCAAACTGTTGTTTTTGTCTCTCTACCACACCAAAATCTCCAGGCTCTCTCTGGGCTCCCACTCCCTGTGCTGCTGCCTGGAAGCGACCCACCAGCAGTAACCTGTGCCAGTCAGATGAACCCAGTTTGCTTCCTTTCTCCCAGGGATCAGAAACCTGTGCTTCCCACAGAGCAGGGCTGAGACCGGCCAGGGCACACATCTCAGCCGTTTCTGGCTGCGTGTGGCAGGGCCGCACGTCCTGTTGTGATGGTTGCCCTGGAGCAAAGGCAGAAACCTCACCCACTGCAATTTGTTCACGCTATAACCGTCCATCTCAATGCCTGTCCTCCAGCAAATTTACTTGTTTTGCTCTTTTAAGTAAAAGCATTTTGCGTTGGAAGCCACAGAAAGGGACACTGGTGACGGAGTTGGAAGAGCTTTGCTGCTCACTTAGCAGCATCAGCTCCAACCACGGTAGGCCTTAGTTCCAGCTTCTAAAAATGGGAGTAAGGATAAGTCCCCAGCGTCTACTCCAATATATTGTCAGGAATGTGCCAAGTAATGCAGATGACGTCACCCACTGTTAGGGCACCAAGTCAACCCCTCACGGCGCTCCATCCAGCCTGCGTGGATGGATCAGACTTCTTCTGATTAGGCCTTTCCTTTCTACTCTTCTTGTGACTGTCCCTCTTGTGGTTCAGTCGTCTCCTCAGCCTGTGGTTGCCCTCAAATGTCTGTAAAAGTATTCCATCAGAGCCACCTGGAAATATTGTTCTTTAATGATGGCCACGCTGCTGTCCTAAAATGGTTGTGTGCGTTAGGTATTTGGTTTTGGAAGCCGCTTCACTTTTCAAGTATATGGTAATGATACCACAAAGTAGTGTGTCAGAATTCGTAGCACAACAGGCCAATATATCATTGTTTTTCTCAGGGCTACCTGGAGCCACAGGAATTCCAGGGCAAAAGGGAGACCCTGGTGAACTGGGCTTGACCGGAAACGAGGGCCCAGCAGGACAGAAGGGTGAAAAGGGGGACAAAGGGGACGTGTCCAATGATGTGCTCCTCACAGGTAAGAGGCTGGCGCTCGGGCCCTCTCCCAAGGTGGACGGGCCGAGACCTACCTTGGCTTTAATAAAGCAAGGGTCGCCCTGGGTCTTTGCTCCTCGTTCGCCTTATGTGGCCATCTGTTTTGTAGCATGTTTTAGAGTTCTGCGCTTTCAAAAAGGAGAAAACTGTGCATGTTACCCCAATGTTGGCAAGACCAAATCTGGAATCTAAGCAGAAAGAGGTTAAATAATTCAGGTCTACACATTGTGGTTAGATTAAATTAGGATGAAGGAAGCTTCCTTTTTCCAATATCTATTAAATCCAGCACAATCCAAAAAAAAAAAAAAAATGCATCAGCGAGCAATTTAACATACCCCAGAGAACAACTGAGGGAGAGCACAGGCACTTTTTTTGCAGTCAAGACAGGACCGTCCCCCCACCCTTACCCTATGCCTTTGACGTGGAGAACTGGGGCAAACACAGCTGCTGGTCTTTTTCCGGTTTTCGGCCCAGATTAAAAGCAGATAGTTCGTACCTATGGGGAGGAGATGGAGGTACAGTGAGCCACAGAAAGACAATCACATAGTGGAAAGAGTAGGTGACAGTTGATGGTCATGAGGCAAAGAATTTTAAAAGCACAGTATTTTGGAGACCATTGATACCATAAAAACATAACTATCCTGTTAATGTATTCAGTAAACATTTGTTGACTATCAAAGAGCAACATTTACAAATCAGGGGCTTTGCTAAGAGCTGTGACTATGAATATGAAAATGAGTAAGACATGACACCTGTCCTTAAGAAGCTAAGAGGGTAGATGTTCTGAATAATGACCCTGAGTCATTTGCCCGCTCACCCACTGGAAACCCACTGAGCGCTGGCTATCTGCCAGGTGCTGTGCTAAGACCAGAGCAGCGAGGGGACATCGAATTATGCTGAGCAGGCTTGGTTTCATCAACAGGGTAGGGTGCCCTGCAAAATGCACAAAACTGAAGAAGCGCTTTGACAGGGTGTTAAACATGAATATACTTTGAAAATGAAAGATGATGTTAGACTTCAGTTATATGGGAAGTCAGCGCCTCCAGAATACAGCCTCCCCTCTACTCTGAACAAGGAGAGGGTGATGACAAATCATTCAGAAAAGCAATCTCCCTGAGAATGAGCACTCCAATCCCGGAGGCCAGGCCAGAGCTAAGTTGTCCTCCGGTGAGAGAGCGGGGAAGACAAAGGGGGGCTGGATCACGTCTGTCCCACCTACGACTCTCTGCTGCCTCCAGAGTGACCCCTGCTTGCCCACTCTGAAGAGACTGTAAGGACTTATTTGGTCTGACTGGGCAGAGGCAGCTAAAGAGACCTTAGATCGCCAGTGTCGCCCTGGACAGGTGGGCAGAACCAAAGGGCTGAACGGCCCAGCCTGGTGGCATCCCTATGAGAGCTCCGGAACCAACGGCCCCTGTAGAGGCCTGCACCCACATCGGCCACCCGAGGTTGGAGGAATGGCTGCCTTCAGGTGTGGAGGGGTTCCAGCTATCAGACACTCACCCCAGTGGCCTCAGTCACCCTCAAGAGGCCATTCTCAAGGGAGCATGCGACCCAGTGTGGGGATGAAGAAACAGACCCAGCAGGGTTAAGCTGCCCCTCAAGGTCTGGAATCCAGACAGGGGCTCCTTATTTCCTCTACCACACAGAGCAGGGCTCCTCACTCCTGGCTGCGTAGTAGGAAACTTTACAAAATACAGACGGATAAAGACAGTCACGGGGACAGCAAGTCCAGCACAGGGAGCACAGTCAGTAATATTTGAATAGCTCTAAGGTGTCTGAGGGGCACTAGACTTATCGGGGTGGTCACTCTGTAAGTTATATAAACGTCTAATACTGTTTTTCACACCTGAAACTAATATGGTATGTCAGCTGTCATTGAAAAACAATTTTTAATATATTTTTTAAAAACACAGATAACCCGCCTCCCTACAGCTCTGATCTAGTTGTCCTGAGAGGGAGCCCACGCAGAAGAAGTGCGTTAGAGCTGCCTGAGCGATTCTGCAGAGCAGTCAGGGTTGACATCTACCCACAGCAGCCAGTGAAATAGGATGAGCTTTGGAGGGAGATACAGCTGAGGCTGAGTCCCAGCCTGTTCAGGTTGTGACCTTGGGCGAAACACTCAGCTCCCCTTAGACTGAAGTCACTGAGAGGCCGCTCCATGGAGTGGTAGGGGATGGCCGTGAGGAGATGTACAAAATTCTCAGCACAGTCCCCGGCACGTAGTTGGAACTCAGCCCTTGATGTGGGGGCGTCCTTAGCTCTGCGCAGGCAAGTGCTGGAGCACAGCTCTGTGGGGGGCGGGGGGCTGCTCCGCGAGCTCCCTGGGGGACCTGATCTCTTTTGTCTTTGTGTGAAACCCAACTCGCATTACAGCTCTTTAATCAATCTCCCCCGCCGCCCCCACCTTCTTTCACTCTTTCTCTCTCCCTTTCTCTTTCTCCCCCCTCTCCAGGTGCCAAAGGCGACCCAGGCCCACCTGGCCCACCTGGCCCACCTGGGCCCCCGGGCCCTCCAGGTCCCCCAGGATCCCCTGGAAGAAGATCCAAAGGCCCTCGGCAGCCAAACATGTTCAACGGCCAGTGCTCAGGTCGCCAATTCCTGCCCCAGGGAACCTGCCTCTTCCACTAATGGTCGCAACTCTCGGGCTTCACCCAGGCTTTGTGACTGGATTTTTTAAACAGGGGGAGGAGATTTTATCCAAAGCCAGATTTTATCCAAGTTGTCCCCCCTCACTACATATTTCTGGGAGGCCTGGGCAGTCTGTCCGGGGGATGAGGAAGGGTGGCAGGTTAGAATTGGGCTTCCCACCCCCTTCCCTCACCTCCCCCACTCCACTTACCAGACTGTTCCTCTTCCTTGCCTATCCACCATCCCTCTCCCCTGAACTGACCTTGAAGGCTAAACTGTTCACTTCTGCAGCATGATGGGCTTGACCGATGCTGGAGAAGATGATGGGCAGGTTCAGATTGGCTAATTCCTCACAAATACTACGACACTGCCGTTACCACTGCTCAGCTTTCAGTGCTAACAGCACGCCAGGCGCGGTGCTAAGTGCTTAGTTCATTTAATTCTCACAGCAGTCCTAGCGTATAGGAACTGTTATTGTCACCCACTTAGAGGTACAAAACTGAAACACCCAATAGTCAGTGGCAGAGCTGGGCTTCCGAGGCAGGTGTGCCTGACTAGAAAAGTTCCTGCTCTTAGAACATATTCCTTTTGGAAGTGGAGATTTACACTTGAGACTAAGGCCATTCAGGTTGGCTGACAGGACTTGTTCTCTGGCCACTTTGTGTTCGGGGTGACCACAGGATGGAAAACCACTTAGAAATCAAGGTCCATACTAACGGAAAATACTCCTAGGGTGATGCTAGACCTTCTTCCCAAAGGCGGTAACCTGGGGTCTGCTCAGCTGCGTGGGCCGCGAGGGGGCAACCCTTGATGCCATCCCCTCAGCGGCAGACAGCAGGGCCCTGACCTGAGCTTTGCGGGGTCTAAATCCCGAGGCCGTGGCAGCCAGAGACAGCGGGTGACAGCGGGTGCCTGGAGAAGCACTCTCCTCTGCCTGGCCTGTGTCCTGAGAGGCTGGTCGGCAGGGGTGGGGCCCCAGAGCTCTGAAGACAGAGTTGTGAAGGTTTAAATGAGAGGAGAGGCCGTTATCTCCCACTCTGCCCCCTGGAAATGAGTCCTCAGTCCCTGCATCTGAACTTGGCCTTCCCTCCCGCTCCAATCCCATTTCTTTAGCTCCCCTCCCGCCCCCACAGCTTTAGAAGCAGGTCGGTACAACACAAATTAACGAGAGCTTTTTCTTCAGACTGAGAACAGGAGGGTCTCCCTGCCCCTTTCTTGTGCAAAGCCTGAGCTCCTCGGGGGACACTCCAGGTGAAACTCAGACACAGCAGGACCACCTGTGGGGGAGTGGGCACAGATCGCTGAGACTGCACTCCTCAGGTGCCCAGGTGCCAGAGGACTTCAAAGGAGCACGGACCAGCAAGAAACCAGCTTAGAGATCCCGGTGTGGGGGGGCCGCCCCTTCCTGACTGATAAAGAAATTGCTCCAGATTATTCCTTGAGCTTCCTCACGGACGGCCAAGGTGCCGCTTTCTATCCAGCAGCCACAGGGTGAAGTGAGCCCATCAGGACGGGCCCGGCCTTTCCCAGAAAGTCCAATTTGCCCCAACCTGCCGCAGACCAGGGCCCTACCCCAACCAACCCACTCCCTCTCCTCATTGCGGTGACCATGTCCCCTTCCCTCCTGTTCTGCTTCTGCCACCCCAAGCTACCTCCTCACCAAAGGTCTGAATTGAGTCCATTTATTATGGGAACAAGGACAAACTGAGGAGGATGGATTCCAGCTCAGGCGCGGCCTCAAACCAAATGTGAAGCAGGTGCCCATCAAGGACCTGAGAGCTGGAGGCCTTCAAGCAGGGGCTGGTGGGGAGATACGGTGAGGGGCTCGATCGTGTCGGGGCTAGGCTGCCCCCAGCCTCCTCCTTCCTCGTGATGCCTCCTCCTGGCATCCCAGGAAGAGGGAGTAAAGATCTTTTCCGAAAGAGAAGATCTTCCAGAAAGCTGCAATCACGATCAGTAACACCACCTGCCCCGAGGGGCCAGGAGGGCCAGGAAGGCCAGGAAAGCGTCCGCGAGCCTCTCATTCCCTTGGGTTGCTGAGACTGGACCAAGCTGGCTGGGCCACCTTTCCCCCTTTTATGGACAATCCCCTGGGGATGGTACCATCTCAGCAACTGTGGTCATGAAAAACTTGTTAGGAACTCACCGATTAAAGGGGAAAATGTGGAAGTGTATGACTCGATGCTGCTTAAAAGAAAGCAACCAGAAACCTTGGAGGGCCTATTGTAAAGGATGCCTGTGGGCCTAGCGTCCGGACCGAGGTGGGGGCGGGCGCCGCTCACAGAGCTACACACGCTCAGTGTGCCGGCCGCGTGGGCTCTGATTGCTGTCGTTGTCGTTTTAGGTGAGACATGTGCCGTCCCCAATGATGACACCTTGGCTGGCAAAGCTGATGAGAAAGTCAGTGAACACCATTCCCCACAAGCAGGTACAAAAACAAAGCATCCTATTTTGAAATTCAGAAATCGGATGCCTTAAAGTCATAATTGGCAGGTGAGTAACTCTTTTTCTCTTTCGGTAGAATCCAGGATCACTTCCATTGGAAATGCAACCCACATACTAAAAGTCACGGAGACATTTGGGACTTGGATAAGGGAGTCTGCCAACACGAGTGATGAACGGATCTGGGTGACTGAACATTTTTCAGGTACCTCCACTTGGCAGATAACCTGTACTTGTGCTGTCATTGTGTCTGTCATCCGTTGCCTGCATTCGGGCTGATTCTCTTTGTGTATGCCTGAGACCCTTGCTACGCGGTGTAACCGTTGCTCTTTATTTTAGAAAGTACAGAGGAGGGGGCAGGAAACTTTTCTCCTTTGAGCACACTGACGGCAACCCTTGCCGTTCGGATCACAGGGACATGACCGGGGCACCCTCAGTGTAGCTTATCCAGCTTAGGCAAAGTCTCCAGAAGGAAACAACATAGTGTTAGGACTGATGGCCTCATAAACCCTCAAAACATAATGAGGTAGAATAGTCAGAGACAAAGTCTTTTGCACTATCCATCTGTCTCTGAGGCTGGCACCGCCCCCTGCCCCCCACACCAGGAGAATACTTTTTGGTCATTGTGCTCAGATATCTGATGGACAGAGAGCCCAGGGGAGAATGTGAAGTGACATCTCACAAGGGCACTGCTTCTGAGCGCGGCTTTAGTCATGCTGCCGCAGAGGGAGGTGGTCAGGAATTGCTGGCTGTGGTAGCAGCGGCCTCGGTCTGGAGGGGCCTGGCCGTACTCGCTGGTCAGAGCAATAGCTGAGATATGCGGCTCCGTTTCACCAAGGCTAATGGTCCAGCTGGTGGTGGCTGCCCAGGTGACCCACTGAGAAGTGCTCTGTGGCTCAGAAGGAAAGAGGAACGATGTGAATTAGCGGCCGATACTGTGGAGGGCAGGAGGCGGCAGGAGGCGGCAGGAGGCGGCAGGAGGCGACTGAGTAACTGCTGGTATCTGCTATTCCTGGGAGAGGCCTCTGTTAATCCAATAGCAAATTTTATAAACAACCTAGAGGCAGACGGGGAGAGGGCGCCATATTTTCCTGGGAGGAGCAAAGCTGACTCTGTGGCTACTGCATTCAAATCCATAGAAGGGAACTAGACTTTGGGTCTGGGAGCCTGAGACTCTTCCAACTGGACAAGGACCCTTACAGGACATCTCACGCCAACCACCCTCCTTTCATTCCTCCCCTGACTCACTCCCAAGCTGTGGCTACCTGACCAGGGGGCAAGTGACAGCCTTTCCCGGGCTTCCCTCCACAGGCATCAGGGTGAAGGAGTTCAAAGACCAGCCCTCCTTGCTGAATGGCAGCTACTCGCTCATCCATCTCCCGTATTACTTCCACGGCTGCGGGCATGCCGTTTACAATAACTCTCTCTACTACCACAAAGGAGGCTCCAACACCATAGTGAGGTGAGTCACTCGGCCCCGCAGCACCTTCCATGCAGCCCAGACAGCATCTGCTGTGGCGCTTTGGTTATCCGCAAGCTGTTTGTGGGTCAGAACTGTGTTTCCACCGCTTTATGTCCCCCGGGTCTGGCACACAGTCAGAGGCCAATCAGGGTCTGCTGACTCGATGAACCACAGGACACGATGAATGAGCCCCTGCCTGGGGTCTGCATTTATTGCTGGTCTGGACACCAAGAATAAGGTTAGAGCCAGAGAGGAGGAGACTTGGAGTGATCGGAGGTGCAACTTTCTCATCCTCTGAGAAAGGAAGTTGCCAGAACCCAAACTCCCTCCGGCAGGAAGGTGTCACAGTCCAAAATCGGTCCCTGACAGCACCAGACGGGCACCAGACTGCAGTCCTGAATTCCGGCCATTCAGAGGAACAAGAGCCCTGGGAGCTGAGGTCGGCAGGCAGGGTCTTCTGGAGCCCTCCTCTTCTCTGGTTTCTTTTCAAACTTACTTCAGGTTTTGTTAACTGGCTTCAAGTCTATTCTGTTCCAATGCATATCCAGAGATTCCCGGCGTCCTACTTCTTCTGCTGCTCAATGGCACCCTCTAGTGTTTCTTTTTTCTTTTAGCCTAATGTCTGAATTTTCCTTCCTGGAAGTCAGGTACCTTTTGAATCATAAGTTCACTTTATGATACGGTCTGAATTTGGAGCCGGCTACGTCAGACGGCCTCCAGGAGCTGAGGGCATGGTGTTCCATGTATAGCTTCATTTTATCCAGTCACCTACCAGACATGACTTCACAGCCATGACTTTGCTACATCCCTTCTAGCTGGTGACTGTCTTTTTAACTTAGGCTGCTGTGAAATTTTGGGCTTAAAATTCCAGCAAGGCATGGAGGAAGAACCCCCAAAACTTGGAGCTGAAAATCTTAAATTCAAACTTAGGTCCGGCTACTCACTAGTATTCCTGGGCCAGTCACTTCTCCTTTTTCATTTGTATTAGGTTGGCCAAAAAGTCCATTACATTTTTTCTGCACAATTGTTGCAGTAGTGCTTAGAAATCTTTCAAAACAATTTTGTTAGATTGTATTGTGACAGCTGTCACACCAGTGTGCATTAAAAAAAAAAAATATATCAAAATTGCTCTGGCTGGTGTGGCTCAGCGGATTGAGTGCTGACCTGCGAACCAAAGGGTCGCCGGTTCGATTCCCAGTCAGGGCACATGCCTGGGTTGTGGGCCAGATCCCCAGTAGGGAGCACGTGAGAGGCAACCACACAGTGATGTTTCTCTCCTTCTCCCTCCCTTCCAATCTCTTTAAAAATAAATAAAATCTTTAAAAAAACAAACAAAAAGAATGTGTATGAATGAATGGATGGATGGTTTGGGGGGAATATTGTATTGCTCTACTAGTTTAATTGCAGTGTCCATGGAAATCAAATACAGGCAACTACTTTGTGTTTTCTACTCAGCCAACTTAGCAGCTCAACCCCTAGCAGTGCCTCGGGCTTTCTCTCCCTTCTCTTTTCCCCTCCCTTCCCCTCTCTCTAAAAATGGTCAAGAGTGGTTTATGAAGTTTCTTGGTACTATTGACATTTTGACCAAATAATTCTTTGCTGTGGGGCTGTCTTATGCATTGGAAGATGTTTAGAAGTACCTCTGACCTCTACCTACCAGAAGCCAATAGCCAGAGATAACCAACATATTCAAAATATTCAAATCAAAAAAGTTATGGGTGAAAATGAAAAATGTGCCTTTTATTTTATGGAAAAAATGTAATGGACTTTTTGGCCAACCCGATAAAATGAAAGGACTGGACCAGATCATCTTTGGAGACCCCTGCAGCTCTAGGAAACGTTGAGAGGGCATTTCAGGAGGTCAGCAAACACTTGAGGATTCTCGAGGTGAAGGAATCTTCCTGGGGTCACATGGATAGTAGGTGGACACTTAGATGGAGTCCCCATCATTTATACCCCTACGTCTCAGAGCGGGCATGACCTGGGAACTTACTAGAAATGCAGAATCACAGGCCCCACCCCGGTTTAATAGAGGAGCCTAAAAAACCACCCTTGTCCACAAAAATGGTAACCCATATCAACTTTTTTACACATTTCAGATTTGAATTTGGCAAACAAACATCCCAAACTCTGAAGCTTGAGAATGCCTTGTATTTTGATCGAAAATACCTCTTTGCCAATTCCAAGACGTACTTCAATTTAGCTGTAGATGAGAAGGGCCTTTGGATTATCTATGCCTCTAGTGTGGATGGCTCCAGCATTCTCGTAGCCCAGCTGGACGAGAAGACATTCTCTGTGGTGCAACACATCAATACCACGTACCCCAAATCCAAGGCCGGCAACGCCTTCATTGCCCGAGGGATCCTCTATGTGACGGACACCAAAGATATGAGGATAACATTTGCCTTTGATTTGTTAGGAGGGAAACAGATCAATGCAAACTTTGATTTGAGAACTACTCAGTCTGTTCTTGCCATGTTATCATACAATATGAGAGACCAGCATTTATATTCCTGGGAAGATGGCCATTTAATGCTCTATCCTGTACGGTTTTTATTGGCTCCATCAAACCAGTGACAGAATGCATTCTCTTCCCCTCAGTAACTTCAGGAGTTCCCTGGCACCATTTCTGTCCCAAAAGAAAACTGTCTTTAAGGATAGCCAGGTACTTAGCTGTCATAATTTCATGACATGAGAGTTTATGTGGTTGGTAAATGCCCTTTACATTCAGATTCCTTAAAGGAAAATAACAGATTGGAAGTCCAGATGGCTGAGATTTGGCGATTCCTCCACAAACTAGCTGGGCAAGTTACCTCTCCCTCTCAGGCCCCTTCTCCCCGCGGTGCGCAATATGAAAGAGCCGGCTAAGATGACGGATAAGATTTCCTCTGCCTGTAGGGAATTTGGTGATTTTTGGCCATTGCTGCTTTTACAACTTTTATATATTTGGGGGTTTTGTTTTGTTTTTAGCCATGTGCTGAGCAAATTTACCTCTGAGTTGATCAGCCCAATTGCTCGAGCAATGACTTCCTTAGTGCTGACTTAAACTTGGTGCCTTGGGAAGCGACACTGACCCATTAAGGCAGCGGAGACACCACATTACCCATAGTTTGTCCCCTTTCTCTGCACCTGCCCCTGCCAGCATAGCACCAGAAGGGCCACCCTCCGTGGCTCCTGATCGCTGATCCAAGATTACAAAAGCCGGCGACACCACATGCCTAGATTTTCTAATAAGACAGAAACAGGCCCCTCCACGTTCCTGTCAGTTCCTGATCACACTGATTTGCAGCTGCGGGTCATAAACCGACTCCTCAGGTCTCACTGGCTACTTCTCCCACAGCTGTGTATCCACTATTGGAGCACTAAATACTGTGTGAGTGGGCATTAGCTGGCTAGAAATACGGAAGCACTTGGCAGTTTTCAGAAGAGAGGTGCCGTTTGTGGTTAATTAGAATAGGGAAGGGCAAAAACTGTGGCCTTTGGGCCAAAGCCAGCCCATCAACTGTTTTCATAAAAAACAGTTTTACTAGAACACAGTTACATGCATTTGGGTATGTATTGTAGTCTATGGCTACTTTTGCTCTATAATGGCAGAGTTGAGTCATTTCAAGAAAGTTGAGTGGTGGCCCTCAAAGTCTAAAACATTGATCCTCTAGCCCTTTACAGCAAAAGTCTGCCCACCCTTGGTCTAGAACAACCATTTTCAACTGGCGTGCCAGGAGATGAAAAACTTTGAAAATCGCTGGCCTAGAATATAAAGTGAGCCTGGTCCTTGGAAGGGCTCATTCGCAAGAGCCTGTTTGTTACGTTGGGTTTTGTTCCAGACCGAAAACCGGCCCTTTATCTGGATTGAGATTTTTAATAGAGGCCAAGGGTGAGGACAGCATAAAATTAAGTGGCCTTCCACACAGCAGTTAGTGAACTGTTTCTTCTCTGATACAGTTTTAAAGGATGTGATCAGGTCTCTTTGAAAGCCAGGAGAAAATCCAGTTTAACTTGCTCCTAAAAGCCCTTAAATACATATATTTTCTGCCAACTCAGTTCTTCAAACATCCTTCAGCCAGGCAGGGCCAGGGAGAGTAGAGAGGAATCTAGAAAGTTACTAGGGTCCTGCAGCCAGAAAAGGACCTCGGGAAACTCCTGTGTAAAGATGTTTCTGTGATTTGTCCTCCCTGGATACACGGGTGTCTGGGGAAATGCTTCTGCAATTTTTCATCTGGGGCCAAATCCATTCTCACTGACTCTGAGTCCTGGTTTTTTACTTTATTAATAGAAGCATTTTAAACTTAGGGGATGTGCTGATTTAAATATTTAAATCTCTCCACTGAAAAGACCTAGACAGCTATGAGGGAATTTTCTGTTTTGTTCTCAAAAAGAGGGTATTTAAAACTTCCCCCCCCCCACCACTTTCTAATTAGATTGGTTGTGTTATGTCATCACAGCTTTAAAAAAAATACTCTTCTGATTCATATTTGTAAAAAAGTAAAATAGAGTTTCATATTCAAGATCAATGTGTGTAATGAATGCCAGTCTTCTTGCAAAGTATTTAAATATATGTGTTGCATTTCTGGACACAGGAGATCTGGATATGAACATAATTTCATAGTAATAGCCATGTAGTAACAGTAATATATACAACACTAATTGTATGTGTGGTAGCAACCAAAAATGTTAGTCATTAAATTCGCACATACCCCTTTTAGGAAAAAGTTTTAGAAGCCCCAGACTTGCTTGAAACCTGAGCTATCTTGGCTCCCCTAATAGTGGGTAAAGAATTATACACTCATTACTAGAGAAGCTTATAGTGGGCTGTGTGTTTCATTTTGCTTTTGTTATGACAGAGTAATATAAGGACAGCTGAGTTTGATCAGGTCTAATGGATAGTTTTATATGGTTGAAAGTTTGCCTTTATAGAGAGAAAGAATAAGACTTTACACATTCTCTTCTGCAAGCAGTACTTGATTAAAGAAAAAAAGAAAGAGTTGGGCTCACTGCTAAAATAGAATATACACCGAACGTTTTTTAAGTCAAGATAACATTTTAGCAGTTTCCACTGTCACTTATTACCAAAGTTGCTTTAAAGCACTTTCCAAATATCTGCACTCCTGCTATCAGAATCAAACCAGATAATTCTCTACTTCTTCTTTAATCTAAAGTAGATAGCTTACCACTGGAAAGTAAATAAAACCACCCATCCCAACCTCAGAGTAGCTTGGACCCTATTTCAAAGCATTTTCTTTCAACTGATAATGTTTCCTATTGAAGCCATGCAGGTGGGGATGGTCTCATCCTATCACTAAGTACAGGTGCTATGACAGACAAAGAGTTCTGGGGTGAAACTTTCCAAATGGCTAAGTTCTGATCTTGGGCATTTTGACAGTCTCATCTCCCTCAAGGTTGCAAGGTGAAAAGTCAAATGAGACACCACAGCGTTTGAAGAGCCAGGTGTCATTTTCCAGCTGCACAGAATACATTTTGGCTGTGACTGTTTGATGTCAAACCATTGAAGGAGGGCTGTGTGATAGGGTTTTTCCGTTTTCATCCAGCTGCTGTGACCTTGTGTAGCCCATCATTAAAAGTCATAATTTCCAATCTGTAACCGCAGACTGAACAATTCTCAACAACAAATGAATAATGGTGAATGTGTCTTTTTTTGGTTGTAATTTACTTTAATCTAATTAGTCAATAAAATAATCATTGCTGAACACAATCACATGTTGAAACAGGTGTATTATTTTTAGCACTTGGTAATTTACATGCAACATTTAAAAGAAAAAACCACCACCAAAAACAACATTGTGGTAGAATTATATTGGGAGGCACTTCTGTTGAAATGTCTGCAGTTTGCTAGCTCCTGAATACTGAAAACGCGCTGATATGGACTGTTTTCTCTATAGAAAAACATGAAAAATGTAACACTAGTAACTAGGGCTAGATATACAGACACATAAGTGCAGTGAAAATTTGCTAATTTATTGGCATAGACAAGGCAACTGAAAAGGAGATAACATTTGGGACTAAAAATTAAAAAGAACAAATTTTAAACTGGATTTGCATGAATCTGGGCAAGTCTCTTAATGCCTTGAACATCTGTTTCTTTTGTAAAATGTGGGTGAAGTATTACTTAACCTCCTTTGATTTCTCTATGTGAAATGAGAAATGCTTTGAAAATAATATAATTCTTGGTAAATTATAGTTGTAACTTTTATAGTTCACTTGTACAGGAAACCAGGGTGACCCTGTTATTCTTATGGCTTTATTCAAGTGCTGGTCAGGGACAGAGTACCAACAGTTTCTACCCGCTAGTCTGTTTCATTAGGTAGTTAATACATCACACCCCCGCCCCCCCCCAAAAAAGCCTTTTAGTTATAAAACAAATTTACAATAAAACTGCCCCCAAATAATAATAATTTTTTTTAAAAATGGTTCAAGAACATGCTGCTTGGCATATAGAGCTTCTTTACAAACTTCTCTAGAACTGTCTTGTTAGTGGGCAGTCCAGGCATGTATTGCTGATGACTTTTATCATTAAAATATAAAGAAAAAGAGAGAAAAGTCCACAAAGAAAACATTAGTCTTGCTTTTTAATTGTACTATTCAAATTTTACATGTGATGTTAAGATACCCAATCTTACAGCCATTCGCTGTTAGATTTAAAATAAGGATGAAATTAATCTGCCTCCCTACTTTCTTTCCAAGCAATCTGCTATGATTAGTCTTAAAAACTGAGCTAGTTGTGGTTAAACTATCTTTAAAATGTAAAAAGACAAAAAACAAACAACTAATTCTAAAATTGCTAAGTATCTAGCACTGTCACTGTCCCAAACTCATTTGCCAAGACGCCAGACACATAACCAAAGGATTACAACAGGTCAACACAAACGGGTCTTCAGAGGACACACAATCCACCCTCTCATGTTAAAGTCTAAGAAAGTGAAGCCAGAGAAGGTAATTCACTCAACACCACAGCGCAAGCGTCAGCACGCGTCAACGGGAGGTGTTGTACCCTGACTTTATGATAGTTTTCCACCTCCCTCTTCTTCCTAAGTAAAGATCTGTTTTTTGTAATTGGAAAACTGAAATAATTAACGCTGAACATTTTTAAAAGCCATTCCTTTTTAAGAGCTGTGTCTAGAGGAATAAGCCACACCCAGCTTCATCAGGCAGAGAACACCGCCTGCAAAGAAGCTGCGATGCCAATCGTCACCTTCTGGAAGGTAGGTATGCAGGCCAATGCCCAGCTCCGTGTGTTATTCTAAAAACCACCACCACCATTGGATGACCCTTCCAGGCCCAAAGTTCCAGAGGCATCAAAGTAGCTGCTAACTGGTATTTACCATCTATATGCCATGTCTTTTCCAGGCAATTTCAATCTGTACACATTATTTCACTTAATCATAGGTGCTCAAGTGGAAATGTCTGTAAATATCATCTACTCTCTCTACTCAATGTTTTAGTCCTCTCTATAAATTTAGTGGACACAGTGATGCCCTCACTATTACCTGGGTTACCCATCAGGAGAGACTTTTTGCCCCTGGTGCTGGGAGCACTGTCAGCACACAACCTTCAGCTGTCTCCCGCTTCAGGCGTTGCCTTGGCTGCAGGGACCCACTTCACCCAGGACACATTCGCTCATCCAATGGCTGCCCTATGGGTGAGCGTACAGGCCTGGGCAGCTCAGCCCAGCTTGGAACTACTCTAAAGGGCCATTCTAGTGCCCGAGCTCCCCTTGGTTCAGCCAAGCATTGCAGACACACTTTTCCCTTCGCCCTTCCTACTTCCTCGCCTCCCTTCCACAGGTGCGGAACTAAGCGCTCTTTAATGACACCTGCTGGCGAAGCTCCATCTCACAGTTTGCTCCTGGGGAACCCAGCCTGTTGTAGCATTGCCCAGTTAAATTTTAATTTCAGATAAAGAACAACACAACAAAATTTTTTTAGTATAAGTATGTCCCAGATATGGCATGGGATATATTTCTACTAGAAAATTACTTCTTTGAAACCCATTTTTAACAGGGAGTCCTGTATTTATATTGGTTAAATTTGGCAACCCTACCAGGGATAGTCCCAGGAAGAAGCCACTGAGATGCGGTTTGCAGTTGGATCATTCACCACCCTGTTTGCAAATGAGGACCCCGTGGCTGGTAATAGATTGACCACGAATAGCCACTGGGACCACAAGGAGGTCCAACTGTTCAAACTTTCACTGGTGATAATCTGGAATGATATACATTAGCTAACATTATGTATCGGGTGTTGAGAATTATGGAGAGAGACTAAAAGCATAATAAAATCAGGTGGTTATTGCTAAGCTTAATTGACCCTCTGGAAAAATACAAGAAACAGCTGAGAGCAATTACTTACTAACTGGGAGCTATGGCGGCAGAGCTCAGGGCCCCCTTAGCAGCACACAGAGGCTCTCGCCTCCAGCAGTAGAAGGGCAGAAAAAGCTGAGGACCAGGCCCCGGACTTGAACATAAAAGTTGCCAAGCTCCAAAGAAGGTTCAACTCCCAGAAGAAGAAGGTCACTAAACCAAGGTGAGGACCTGGACAAGAAAAGGCTGGGACTGAGCCATGGGGGATGGGAGTCTCTGGATTGGCTGCTTCCAAGTTGCAATTTGTATAGTGTTTGTGGTCCTTTGGAAATAAAGGGAAATTTTAAGGATGGGTGAAATTAAGCTTGCTGACAAATACTTTTCTCCAAAGGCCTGATAATAAATATCTTAGGCTTTGTGGGCCACACTTTTTCTGTTGCAACCACTTAGCTCTGTTGTCATAGCTGAAAACAATCATGGACAATATATAAATGAGTGAGCGTGGCTGCATTCCAATAAAACTTTATTTATGGACACTGAAATTTGAATATTGTAATTTTCATGTGTCACACGGTGTCTTTATTTTGATTTTTTTAACTACATAAAAACGTAAAAACCATTTTTAGCTTGCAGGCTGTACAAAAACAGGTACTGGGCCTAATGTGACTTGCAGGCCGGTTTGCCAAGCCCTGGTGTGATACAGTGATTTATAAGAACCTAAGTTTGGTCTTCCTCCCCATTTCTGGCACAGAACTCCTAAAACCCTTAGAATTTCCTGGGATGAGAGTTGTAAAGTTGTCGTTTCTTATGTTAATGAGGTGGCTTTTAGAAAGCCCCCAGTAACCAGCCGTGCAATTGGAGGGTTAGAACTTTTAGCCCCACCGCTGGACCTCGGGAAGGAAGAGGGTCTGGAAGTTGAATGGGTTGCTCATGGCCAATGATTTAACCAATTGTGCCTATGCAACAAATCCTCCACAAAAACCCAAAAGGACCGGTTCCGGAGACCTGCTGGGTTGGTGAATCCGTGGAGATGCAGGGAGGGAGGCGCCCTCAAGAGGGCATGAAAGTCCACACCCTTTCCCCTCATCTCGCCCCATGAATCTCTGCCATCTGGCTGTTCCTGAGTTACATCCTTCTAGAATAAGCTGATGATCTAGTAAGTAAAATGTTTGTCCGGGTTCTGTGTGCTGCTCTAGCAATTTAATTGAACCTAGAAGGAGGTTGTGTGAACCTCTGATCCATCAGAAGCACAGGTAGTAACCAGGACTTGATTGGCATCTGAAGTGGTGGGAGAGGAGGTGGGCAGGGCAGTCTTGTGGGACTGAGCCCTTAACCTGTGGGATCTACACTGTCTCTAGGTAGAGTGTCAGAATTGAGATGAATCGGTCAACCAGCTGGAGTCCAAGAATTGCTGGGTCTAGAGAAATAGCACCACATATCTGGGGTCAAAATTATCATGAGTGGTTATAGTGTGAGAGTAAAAGAGAAACAGAGGTGGAGGGCTGAGTTTGTTCTTACCTGGGTTAAGCTCATGCTACCTCCAATGGTGCTTATGTTTAAGAATATTTTATTGGTCACTCCTAGAGGATGGGAGTCACTATGTCAACTTAAAGATTATTGCACACATAGGGTGCAATACTTTTTTCATTTCTCCAAAGCCTAGAAAAGGAATACCATAGTGGTGGCAACATTAACGCCATCTTCCTAGTTCACATTTATGGAGTGTTTACTATGTGCCAGGTGCTATGCCAAAGGCTTCAAATGTATCAGCTCATGTAATCCTCATGGGAAGCCCATAAAGTATAAATCTTATTATCCCCATTTTTCAGATTAAAAGAGATTAAGAAACTCACCCAGTTCGTAAATGATGAAATTAGGATTCAGATTCAGGAAGCCTGACAACCAGAGCCCACGCCGTTAGCAATTATTCTTTCCTGCCTCTCAGAGAGAACACCGAAGATTCCTCCATTCTTTTTGGTTCCTTTGACCTTTTCTAGTTCTGTAACGAGGGCTAAAGTCACACCCACAAGAAGGTGGTTGAGCAGGCCCTTTTCTATCTTTGTCAGATTGGGCCTTTCCTGTTCCTAGGAGTTTGGCAATGAAATATTGGCAACCTGATTTGCTTGGCGATTTTTCTGTTTGCTTGCTCTCTCTTTCTCCAACCGACCCCTTTCTACTCTCCAATGCTTAATATTAACATATGCACTACAGGGTTCTTTTGATTCATACAAGTATGGCATAGCTTTTTCCATTCTTTTACATCAAATCTATCCGTGTCATATTAAAGTTTTCTTTTGTAGACAGCATGTATTTGGGTCTTGCTTTTTTCCCCCAGTCTGACTCTTTATGCCTTTTAATTTCGGGTATTTAAACAAGGGACTAGTAAAATATGGCCCGATGGTCTGCCTGTTTTTGTAAATAATGTTGTATTGGAATGCAGCCACATCCATTCATTTATTTGTTTTCTATGGCTGCTTATGTGTTATAACACAAGGGTTCTATACTTACCTCAGAGACTTTATATCTTGCAAAATTAAAATATGTATTATCCAGCCCTTTAAGGAAAGGTTTGCTGACCTTTGGTTTAGACAATTTACATTGAATGTAATCACTGATATGATTGGTTTAAATCTATAATCTTGCTCTTTTCTCATCTTTGTTCCCTTTTTTCTCTTTTTCTGTTGTCTTTTGCACTAAATATTATTTTTCATTTTTTTAATTGATTATACTTATTACAGTTTCCTGATTTTTCCCCCTTTGCCTCCCTCTACCCAGCAACCCCCACTCCCTCAGGCAATCCCCCCACCATTGTTCATGTCCATGGGTCATGCATATAAGTTCTTTGGCTACTCCATTTCCTTTTCTGTACTTTATATCCCCATGTCTATTCTGTAACTATTTGTACTTTTTTTAAGTATATTTTATTGATTATGTTATTATAGTTGTCCCAATGTTTTTTTCTCCCCTTTATCCCCTTCTACCCTGCACCCCGCCCACCACCCTCCTGCGTTCCCTGCTGCCCCTTAGTTCATGTCCATGGATCGTACATATAAGTCCTTTGGCTTCTCCATTTTCTATACTGTTCTTAACCGACCCCTGTCTATTTTGTGCCTACCTATTATGCTTCATATTCCCTGTACATTTTTCTCTCCCCCTCCCCACTGATAACCCTCCGTGTGATCTCCATTTCTCCTATTTAACTTTTTATTCCCCTCACCTCTTCACCCATTTCCCCATACCTCCTTCCAACTGACAACCATCAAAACACCCTCCATATCCATGATTCTGTCTATGTTCTTGTTTGCTTAGTTTGTTATTTAGATTCAATCGCTGATACATTTGTGTTTTTTGGCATTTTATTTTTCATAGTTCTGATCTTCTTTTCTTAAATAAGACCCTTTAACATTTCATTTAATAATGGTTTTGTGGTGATGAACTCCTCTAGTTTTTTCTTGCCTGGGAAGCTCTTTATCTGCCCTTTGATTCTAAGTGATAGCTTTGCTGGGTAGAGCAATTGTGGCTGTAGGTCCCTGCCTTTCATGACTCTGAATATGTCTTGCCAATCCCTTCTAGCCTGCGAATTTTCTTTTGAGAAATCAGCTGACAGTCTCATAGGAACTCCTCCGTAGGTAACTAACTGCTTTTCTCGTCCTGTTTTTAAGATTCTCTCTTTATCCTTTGGAGTTTTAATTATGTGTCTTGGAGTGGGCCTCTTTATATTCATCTTGTTTGGGACTCTGTGCTTCCTGGACCTACATGTCTATTTCTTTCACCAAATTAGGGACGTTTTTCTTTTTTTTTTTCCATCATTTTTTCAAATAGATTTCCAAATTCTTGCTCTTTCTCTTCTCCTTCTGACACCCCTACAATGCAAATGTTGGATTTCTTGAAGTTATCCCAGAGGCTGCTTACACTTTCCTCAGTTTTTTGGATTATTTTTTCTTCTTGTTGTTATGATTGGTTGTTTTTTGCTTCCTTATATTCCAAATTATTGATCTGTTTCTTGACTTCATCCTCTCTTCTGTTGGTTCCCTGTAAATTGTTCTTTCTTTCAATTAGCGCATCCTTCATTTCTCACAATCTTTTTTATGCTGTTTAGGTCCTCACTAAATTCCTCGAGCATCCTTATAACTAGTGTTTTGAACCCTGCATCTGATAAATTGCTTATCTCCACTTCGTTTAGCTCTTTTTTCTGGAGATTTGATCTGTTCTTTCATTTAGGCCATGTTTCTTTGTCTCCTCATTTTGGCAGCCTCACCGTCTTTGTTTCTATGTGTTAGGTAAAGCTGCTTTGACTCTGTGTCTTGGTAGCGTGGCCTAATGTAGTAGGTGCCCTGAAGCCTCAGTGGCACAGCCTCCCCTATCACCCTAGCTGGGTACTCAACGTGCTCCCTTCATATGGGCTGAGTACACTCTCCTCTTATAGTTGAGCCTTGGTTGTTGTTGGCAAATCAATGGGAAGGATTTACCCAGGCCAGTCAGCTACAAGGATTGGCTGTGACCACTTACCACTAACCTCTGCCCTCCATGCAGGATCAGCTGTGCAGGGTCAGGGTGGTGGTGCTCTGATGTGGTCTGTAACTGTCCACTGGGTGTGCTGGTGCTCGGGTTTCCGGGGTGGTGCAGGCCAAGGTCAGCAGCAACTTGTGTTTTTCCTGGGGCCACTGTGCCTGAGCTGTAAAGCAATGTGAGATGGCTACTACTTGTGCTGGCCTTGGAGATTCCCAGGTGAGGCCATGCTGTGAATCAAGGCTGGCTGCTGCTAGTGCTGGGCCTGGGGTTCACTGAGGCCAACTATTGCTTATTTGAAAGGATTTAGGAAGTTGTGAAGCATGAGCCAAGACCAGCCTTTCATATGGAAAAGCAGCTTGGATAGGCCCATAAGTTGGGTGGGGTGTAGTCTCTGGGGCTCTTCATGGCAGATCAAACGGTGTTAGCTAGGTTGATGGTGTCTCAGATACAGCACCAGCTTGCCAGCTCTGTTTAGAAGAGGGGCAATGGCCTCTGCTCACCTTGATGCCAGACACTTCAGTTCCTCCCTGTATGTCACCGGTGCCTTTCCAGCTGCTCCCCTGGTGTTGGAACTCCAAGGGAGTGAGTCTGAGTAGGTGAGTGTGTACGTGTGTTCTTTGAGAGGAGCTGCTTGGGGATCCAGGAGTTTCTTCCACTGACTCAATCCCTGCTGGTTTTTGCAGCCAGAATTTGTGGGGACTTATCTTCCTGGCACTGGGACCCTGGGCTTGGGGGCCTGGTGTGGGACTGGGACTCCTCACTCCCAAGATATCCCTCCTGAATTTTTATCCACCGCACATGGGTGTGGGCCCCAGGCAATCTGCATCCCACCCCTCCTACCAGTCTGGATGGATGTGCTTTCTTTAATTCTGTAGTTGTCAGGCTTCCATTCAACTCGATTTTTGACAGTTTTGAATGATGGTTGTTCCATATTTTAGTTGTAATTTTGATGTGGTTGTGGGAAGAGGTGAGCCATGTCCGCCTACACTGCCATCCTAACCAGAATTCTGCACTAAATATTTTTTATAATTACCCGCTATTTCCTTTCTTGGTTTATTAGTTATAACTCTTATTGTGTTATTTTACATTAAAGTTTAAGGTGTGTATTTTTATCACGGAGTACCGTCAAAGGCTACACCGTTTTACTTATGTGAAAACCTTACAACAATAACTTCCATTCTCCTCTCGTGGCCTTTGTGCTATTGTCGTCATACATTTGCCCGTGCATGTGTTCTACACCTAGCAACAGATTTCCATATTTTTTGATTCAAGCAGTAAATTGTCCTTTAAAGAGATTTAAATCATAAGGAAGACAGTCCTTATGTAATTTGCCCATGTAGTTACAAGTACTGGTGCTGTTTCTTCCTTTGCGTACGTCCAGACTTCTGTCTGCTGTCATTTCCTTTGCCTTGCTGACTTCTTTCACGTCCCTTTCGCATTTCCTGGATGCATATCTGCTGGTGATGGAGTCTTTCACCTTTTGCATGTTTAAGTCTTTCAGTTTTTTTTTTTTTTGGCAAGACAATCAGTTGTTTTTTCCTCCCAGTTTTATTGGGCTATAACCGACATATAACATTGAATTAGCTTTAGGTGTACAAAATAATGATACATGTATATATTGTGAAATAATCTCCACAATAAGTTTAGTTAACATCCATCCCCTCACAGAGTTAGATTTTTTTTGCAATGTGAACTTTTAAGACTTACTCAGAAACTTTCAAATATGCAATACAGTATTGTTACCTATAGTCACACCATGTTATACATTACTTCCTCAGAAGTTAATTTATAATTGGAAATTTTTACCTTTTGACCCCATTCACCCGTTTTCCCACCCACAAATCTGTTCTCTGTATCTATGAGCTTGAGGATTTGTTTGTTTGTTTGTTTTGTTTAGATTCCTCATATAATTAAGATCATATGGTACTATCTTTCTCTCTCTGATGTATCTCACTTGGTAATGGCCTCAAGGTCCACCCACATTGCTGCAAACGGCAGGATCTCATTCTTTTTTTATGGCTGAGTAATATCACATTTTACATCAACACCATTCACCCGTCAGTGGACACTTAGGTGGTTTGCACATCTTGGCTATTGTAAACAATGATGCAATGAACATAGGGGTGCATACATCTTTTCAAGTTATGTCTTTCTCCTCTTCAGATAAATACCCAGAAGTAGAATTGCTGTATCATACAGAAGTTCTATTTTTAATTTTTTGAGGAAACACTGTACTATTTTCCACAGCAGCACCAATTGCATTTACGCCAACATGCACACCCTTACCAACAGTGTTATCTTCTGTCGCTTTGCTAATAGCTGTTCTAACAGATGTGAAGTGTTATCTCATTGTGGCTTTGCTTTGCATTTCTCTGAGGATTAATGATGTTGAGCATCTTTCTGTGCACCTGTAGGTTATTTGTATGTCTCCTTTGGAAAAGTGTCTGTTCAGATTTTTCTGCTTATTTTTTAATTGACTTCTTTCTAGTGAGTTGTTTGAGTTCTTTATATATTTTGGATATTAGCCCCTTATGAGGTGTATAATTTGCAAATAGTTTCTCCCATTCAGTACGTTTCTTTTCCATTTTATTCAGGGTTTCCTTTGCTGTGCAGGTTTTTCGTTTGATAAAGTCCCACTTGTTTATTTTTGCCTTTGGTGTCAGATTAAAAAATCATGGCCAGAACCTTCGCCAAGATGATCACCCCTTGTATTTTCTACTAGGAGTTTTATGGTTTCAGATCTTACATTCAAGTTTTTAATCTGTTTTAAGTTAACTTTAGTGTATGATGTGAGATGGTGGTCAAGTTCCATTCTTTTGCATGCAGCTGTTCAGTTTTCTCAACATTATTTATTGAGGAGATAGTTCTTTCCCCACTGTATATTGAATACTTTGTTGTAAATTAATTGACTATACAGTGAAACCTCGGTTCTCTAACTTAACTTGTTCCAGAAGACTGAGAAGCAATTTGTTCAAAAACAGAATCTCCTTTGTTACCTGAGAGACATGTGACTGATCATGCACGAATCAGCATGAAAGTGTTGTCAGGGAGAGAATTGAGAGCTGAAGTTTTGTTATGACATCTGAGAAATTTTTTCCATGAACAACTTGGTTGAGAACTGAATTGTTCAAGAACCAAGATGTTGGAGAGCTGCAGTTTGACTGTGTATGTATGGGTTTATTTCTGGGCTCTTTATTCTCTTCCACTGACCTATGTGTTTCTGAACAAATAACAGACTGTTTTAATTACTGTAGTTTTGTAAATAGTTTGAAATCAGGGAACATGATGCCTCTAGCTTAATTTTGTTTCTCAAGATTGTTTTGGCTATTCAGGGTATTTGGGGGTTACATACAAATTTTAGGATTGTTCTACTACTGTAAAATATGCCATTGGAATTTTGATATGGATTGTACTGAATCTGTAGATTGCTTTGGATTTAGCAATATTGATTCTTCCAGTCTATCAGCACGGTATATCTTTCCAGTTATTTGAATCATCTTCAATTTCTTTCATAAATGTCTTAGTTTCGGTTTATAGATCTTTCACCTACTTGGTTAAATTTATTACAAGGTATTTCATTCTTTTTAATGAAACCACTTTCTAAATTTTTCTTTCTGTTAGTTTGTAATTAGTGTATAGAAATGCAACAGATTTTTGAACACTGATTTCTGTATTCTTCAACTCTATTAAATTCATTTATTGTGTTTTTGATGAAGTCTTTAGGGTTTTCTATGTATAATATCATGTCATTTGCAAATACAGTTTTACTTTTTCCTTTCCAATTTGGGTAACTTTTATTTCTTTTGTTGCCTGATTGTTCCGGCTAGCACTTCTAGGACTATGTCAAATAACAGTGGTAAGAGTGGGCACTTGTCTAATCTTGATGAGTCTGGTTAAAGGTTTGTCAATCTTGTTTATCTTTTCAAAGAACCAGCTCTTGGACTCATTGATCTTTTGTGTCATTTTTTTTTAGACTATTTTGTTCATTTCTGCTCTGATCTTTATTATTTCCTTCCTTCTACTCACATTGGGCTTTGTTTGTTTTTCTTTTAAGTTCAAGTGTGAAGTTACATTGTTTATTTGAGCTTTTTCTTGTTTTTTGAGATAGACCTGTAATGCTATGAATTTCCCTCTTAGGATTGCTTTCCCACTGTCCCACAGATTTTGGATTATTGTGTTCTTATTTTCACTTGTTTCAAGGTATCTTGATTTCTTCCTTAATCTCATTGTTGACTCATTTATTGTTTAATAACATGTTATTTAGTTTCCATGTCTTTGTGTGTTTTTCAGTGTTCTTCTTGTGATTGATTTCTAGTTTCATAGCATTGTGGTCAGAGAATGCTTGATATGATTTCAATATTCTTAAATTTATTGAGACTTTGTGTCCTACCATGTGGCCTATCCAAAAAATGTCCCATGTGCACTTGAAAAGTATGTATATTCTGCTGCTTAGGGGTGAAAAGCTCTGAAGATATCAATTAAACCCCTTTTATCTAGTGTGTCACTTAAGGCCACTGTCTCATTGATTTCTGTATGGAAGATCTATACATTGAAGTCAGTGGGGTCTTAACCATGTATGACTGTATTTCTGTCGATCTCTCCCTTTATGTCCACCAAGATTTGTTTTACATATTTAGGTGTTCCTATGTTGGGTGCGTAAATGTTTACTGGGGTTATATCCTCTTGTTGTATTGTTCCCTTTATCATTTTGTAATGTCCTTCTTTGTCTCTTAATATAGCCTTGGTTTTAAAGTTTATTTTGTTGGAGATAAGTACTGGTGCCCTAGCTTTTTCTTTTTTTTTCCTCATTTACATGAAATCTTTTTCCATCCCTTTACTTTTAGTCTTGTGTGTATCTTTTCATCCGAAGTGGGTCTCTTGGAGACAGCATACATATGGGTCTTGTTTACTTACCCATTCAGCTACCCTATGTCTTTTGGTTGGAGCATTTAAGCCATTACATTTAAGGTGGTTATTAGTAAATAATGCATTTAGTGCCATTTTATTGTTAGATTGTTTTCCTTTTTCTTTTTCTTTTCTTTTTATCTTCTTAAAGCAAACCCTTTAACATTTGTTGCTGTAGTGGTTTGGTGTTAACAAACTCCTTTAGCTTTTTCTTGTCTGGGAAGCTCCTTATTTCTCCTTTGATTTTAAATGATAGCCTTGCTGGGTAAAAGTAGCCTTGGTTGTAGATCCTTGCTTTTCATCACCTTGAATATTTCATACCGCTCCCTTTTGGTCTGAAATGTTTCTGTTGAGTAATCATCAGATGCCAGTGCTCCATTGTAGGTAACTACCTGCTTTTCTCTTGGGGTTTTCAGGATTCTCTCCTTGTCTTTAAGCCTTGTCATTTTAATTATGTGTCTCGGTGTAGCCCTTTTTGAGTCCAACTTGTTTGGGACTCTCTGAGCTTCCTGGACTTGTGTGTCTTTCCTTCACCAGATTAGGGGAGTTTTCTATCATTATTTCTTCAAAGAGGTTCTAGATTCCTTTTTCCACTCCCTTCTCCCTCTGGTATTCCCATGATGAAGATGTTGTTATGCTTCATGTTGTCCAACATGTTTCTCAAGCTCATTTAAAAAAAATTTTTTTTTCTTGCTGCTCTGCCTAGGTGATTTTTCTACCTTGTCTTCCAAAACACTGATTGGCTCATCAGTTTCTTCTAACCTACTGTTTATTCCTTCTAGTGTATTATTCATTTCAGACATTTCATTCTTCTGACTGGCCCTTTTTTATGGTTTCTGTCTTTTTTCATGCTGTTGAGTGTCCTTAGAATCATTGCTCTAAACTCTGTTAAATTACTTGCCTCCATTTCATCTAGTTCTTCTGGAGAAGTCTCTTGGTCTTTCATCTGGGGTCTGTTTCTGTCTTCACATTTTGGCTGCTGCTTTGTATTTTCCACCTTAGTTGCTAATCAGGCATTAAACTGATCCGTTGTTAACCTAATCAAGCTGTAAGCAGCAGCCCAGTTTAAGCACCGCAGGGTGGGGCTATTGTTACCCCTCAGGCTGATGCCACTGGGAGTGCTCTGCCTGAGAAAGATGGTTTCTGTAGTATAGGGGATGACTCAGCATAGGGATCCTGGTAGCTGCTCCTGCAAGTTCTCTCCCCAGATCCACCAGCTCCAGACTCTTCTCAAGTATCTCTAGTCCATCTGCCCTCCCTCCTCAGTGCTCAGGGTAAGTGACTATGAACAAAATTTTGTTTGTTGGCCCTTTAAGAGGCTCTCTGCATCTCCAGCCGTCTCTCTCTAATAGAAATCCTGCTGCTTCACAGCTGGTTGTTATCTGGGTTCCTTTCCAGCTCTGGTGCTATAGGTTGGGAAGCCCAGCTTGGGGTTTAGACCCCACACTTCTCTGGGGGACCCCAACTCCTGGCCCCTGAAATATCCTTCTGAAACTTCAGCTGCCACCTGTGGGAGCCCAGCCAGCCCTCTTGCACCTCCTCCACACTGCCTGCCAGTCTTATTGTGGTGTAGTGATTTCTTCTGTATTTGGCTATAACTTTTCTCTCCAGCTAGCGTTCAGTTGGTTATTCTGGATGACTTCTCTACAATTTAGTTGTAATTCCAGATTGGTCCTGGGAGGAGATTAGTTTAGCTTCCGCTTACTCCTCTGCCATCTTGGATCCTCACTACATATTCTTATTATGTTGCTTTTTTACTTTTCCCCTTAGATCTGTTAATATTTGCTTTATACATTTAGGTACTCTTATATTTGGTACACAGATATTTATAAATGTTATACATACTCTTGTTGGATTGGCCCCTTATTATGTAATGCCCATCCATCTCTTATTACAGGATTTCTCTTATTAATGTCTATTTTTTCTGATATAAGTACTCTGGCTTCCTGTTGGCTTTAATTTGCATAGAATCTTTTTCCTTATCTTCGCTGTCTGTGTTGTCCTTACATCTGAAGTGTTTTTTTTTTAATATTTTATTTTATTATTTTTAGACAGAGGGGAAGGGAGAAAGAGAGGGAAAGAAACATCAATGTGTGGCTGCCTCCCACACACCCCCTACTGGTAACCTGGCCCACAGCCCAGACATGTGCCCTGGCTGGGGAACTGAACTGGCAACCCTTTGGTTCGCAGGCCGATGCTCAATCCACTGAGCTACACCAGCCAGGGCTGAAGTGAGTTTCTTTTTGTTTTGTTTTTCGATCCTGATGTGGGTTTTTTTTTTTTAATTGAATTTATTAGTGTTACATTGGTTAATAAAATTATATAGGTTTCACATGTACAATTCAGTAATACATCATCTATATCTTGTACCATATGTTCACCACCCGAAACCAAGTCTCCCCTCATCACCACTGATGCCCCCTTTACCCTCTTCTATGTTCCCCGAACCCCCTACCCTTTGGTAATCACCATACTGTTGTCTGTGACCATGAATTTTTTTTCCTTAATCCCTTCACCCAGCACTCTAACCTCCTTCCCTTCTGACAGTTGTCGGTCTATTCTCTGTATGTCTCCATTTTGTTTGTTAGTTTATTTTATTAGATTTCACATATAAGTGAAATCATATAGTACTTGTAATTCCTTTAACTGGTTTATTTCACTTACATAATATTCTCCAGGTCCATCCATGCTGTTGCAAAAGGTAAGATTTCCTTTGTTTCTATGGCTGAGTAGTATTCCATTGTGTAAATGTACCACTGTATCCCAATTCCTAGAATGGCTTCTGACTCAGTAAATATGTCTGAATGAATGAACTGCATTCTAATAGCTTAAAATTTTTCTAGAAGTTAAACATTTTATCAAATGTAAAATTATCTCAACAGTTTAAAATACTATCAAAACAATGTCAGACCAAAATAAGGTAAAACTCTAACAAATAACATTTATTTTTCTTTCACATATGTATTTCACAGCCTGAACATCACATTGCCTTCAGAGAAAGGTGCTTTTTTGCCATTGTATTTTACTATTTATCACACAGGTATTAAGCATTCTCATTAACATGATGAGACAATTTGCTGGTAAACATTTAAACACACAGACATTGGTTTCAATATCTCAACATATTTTTGGTCATAACCAAGGAGGTACAGCAAAATATGACAACATTGGCTAATATTTTACAAGCAAATAATATTTAATTCTGCATAGTTTATACAATAGGCTGTGGTAATAAATAGTATCACCAATCTCATCAACTATTAACTGGCCACAAAAAGCCTAACATTCATTTTAATTATGATATGAAATGCTGTATTGGTATAGTTTCAACATAGCCTTAAAATGTTGTGAGTATTTAACCATGAATACATGAAAAGAAAAGGCACTACACTGGAATAAGAAAGAAAAAGTACTGAACTGGCATGTTTTGGTTAACTACAAATATGTTCACGTTATTACATTCCTAACATGAAAGCAAATGTTTAAATAGAAAAACAAGCAGTCCAAAAAATGTGAATGTGCAAATCGTGAGGAAAACATTGCATTTAAATTTGCACTCGTCGGCAAGTTACAGTACTAGCTCAGTTTAAACACTAACAGGAAAAATATTCAGCAGGGAAGAATGGAAATGACCTCTCTGGGCAGGAAACTAGTCACTGCACACTGTTTCATAGCTTAGAAAGTATTTCTGGTGATCAAGAGCTTCTAACTCCTTATGACTATCCTTCCTTCACCAAAGGAGACTGTAGGCATGCTTCAGTCGGTTGTAAGAAGACGAAGGAAAACCTAAACCAGCAACATTTTCTTCTTTAATTTGATACAGAGGTCCTTCTCATTATTATAACTTACTAATAATGTTTTCTGGATCAGGTTTAGTAAATGCTGTAAAGAATAGCTACCCTTCATAGAACACTAGGTTTGATTTTTTTTTTCTTTAAGTAGGTCAGCATGATAAAAGGTACATGCAGAGTCACTCTACCAACCTGTAGAGGCAGTACTCAGCAAAACACTCAGCTTGAATCAGATGCAAATTCTACACAGAGATTCTCTGTATTGTTTTCAATGTGTTAACTGCTTGGAAAGCAGAGATGTCTGGTAATTACTGCAGTGTGTTTTTAAATTGAAACTGTTTATAAAAATAAAGCCCCAAATCTTTAAGTTTCTAGAATGTCAAGAATTCTATTAGGGATGTTAAAAGCACTGGGTAAAACTCTCGTCTTCAGAGTGCCATCTGCCCCGCAGGAGAAGATCCGATTGTCCTGGATGATGTCAATCTGCATGACTCCAGCCCCAAGGTTTCTGAATATGGACTGTTTAGCATGTTCATTTTTAAATGAATGAATTAGACCATGACCTGTCAATCTCCAAACCTGGTTTAAAAGAAAAAGAGTGAAAATAAGTCACAAAGAGAGACCAAAAGCAAAAACATGGTCTTCTCTTCCCTTCCCATGGCCCAAATTTCCCATCCACTGATTCTCCTGACAGCTTATCTAATTAGAAACAATACCATGCAGATGATTAATTTACTGTCCTTACAGTTCACTGTCCCTTCTTTCAAATTTCTCTTCACATCCTCTTGTAATTTCATATTAACCACACTACCCCATCTATAATTCAATTACATATTTAATTCATTTAAGTGTGTCCCCAGAGCTGAGCTAGGCCCTGGCGATATAAAAGAAGAACAGCATCTCACGTATCCAAACACCTCACCTCAACTCTATAAACAGGGTAAAGTACTGGGGGCAGAAGTGGGAGAGGGGAGGAGGTTCTGAGGAGCCAAACCGATGCTCATCAAAAAATCCATGCATTAATTAAAGTCATACACTTTATACGAAATAGAGTTCCTCAAGGCTTTTTAATAACCTGGAAGTCTACTGAGGTTCCTTATCTGGTTTTCTAAACCATTACAGAGGAAGGGAACGAAGGAGGTCAAGAGACATTCAATATCTTCAGAAAACTTCAGAAAACTTCACTTTAATGCCCTCATTTCAAAGAACATAGTGGAGGATTTTAGGTTTCTTCTCCCCATTCTTGACAGCAGACAAAGATGGCATGCGATTCCAACCTCTCCTGCTGACTCACCTTTATGTTGCCTTCTGCTGAACCCGTGGTAAAAAATTCCTCGCAGGGGTCCAGCGCCAGAGCCTTAATGGCCGAGTCGTGTGCCTGGAATGTGTGAATTAGCCGTCTCTGCCTGATGTCGAAAACGCAGATGCACCCCTTCCTCCCTCCAGATATCAGGAGTTGATGTTTTGGCGCATACTGAAGTACCGTGGCACCATGATCATGGCATGTGAAACCTGAGGAAGGAAAACAAGACTTTGCAATTTCCCAATTCCCAATAAATGTCTATTTTGGCAATTCTGGTAATATTTCAATGCACATTTAAATAATACAGGCACATTTTTCATTCTAATTTCTGTGATCATATGATCAAAGTATTAAAAAAATATGCCAAGCAATGACAGAAAAACATATTCTTATCCATAATTTCCATATGAAAACACACACACCTGGAGTTTAAGCCTTAAGCTCAAGCTAAGTTGTGTTGCCTCATAAGAAGTATGTAGAAGCAGAAGTGCAGAGGTGACCGAGCTTCTCAATGACACACTCAGCCACCTCACCAATGGCCACCAATGAGAAGTATTTACCCTATTCTAGTTCCAGCCCATACATACAGCCTCATCAAAAGTCCTCCTTAGGTTAGCAGCTGAAACTCAAGTACTCCAGTGTGAAAATGACCAGCTACAAGTAAAGGAGTTAGCCCTTTCAGGATTCTGTGCATGTTAATATAATTAAAGCTATAACCCACTAAGTAGCCAAACTTCAAAAGATAAATAAAAATGGGAAAAACTGTAAAGGAACTGTTCTACTAATAAACCAAAACAAGTCAATTATATAAATCCACCTTTTGGGGGCACCTTGAGGTCCAGTAGAGAAGGAGCCTGTTCTCTGGCCTACAGTGGACTAACAACATTGCTGCCTTCCCCAAACTGACTCAATCCTGGGGCCTTGGGAGCCAATAAATCACACTGACACAGTGACAGCTGACCATAGATCAGAAACACTCAGTTTTCTCCTAGAGGAGTTCCTTAGTCTTAAGGACAATGGAATGTTGGCCTCCTTCTCAAAAGCTAAAGCCTCCTGATGAAAGATTCAGCCCTGATATGCTGCCAACCCTGTGGTGTGTCGAACCAGCTACCTGAGCAAGCAGGGCTTCTGGATCAGAGCAAATGACTTTTCAGAGGGGCAAATCTAAGCTCCAGGCAAGGGGTGTTCTTGGCTCCAGAGAGGAGCCAGTACACACCTCGGCCTTCAGCACAGGGCTGCACACAAATTCCGTACTGGGGCCTGAGTGGGAAGGCCTTCAGGAGACCTGATGTTAGCAGCGGGGACTCCTGGCTCGGAAGCACCTTGCATACAGGAGGTACTCAGTGCACTAACATGAGCACTGGAGCAAGTCCTGGGTGAATCACACCTACTGAAATAAACAATAGCATCCCCAGCTTTCTTTCAGTGCTGTTTTACAACATTACTCCATGTTTCAAAAGTCCACATGTAAGAAACTGTTTCATTTTGTTTTTTTCAAAGCTTAAAAAATGATCAAAAGTAAAATGATAAAGTAAAATATTACTGACTCTCATTTCCTGTTTATCATCTAAGCACCAAATAAATTTTTGAAATAAATGCTTTCTCAGCAATTAAAAAAAATAAAAACCGGAAATTAAAAAAAAAGATTTTTATTCATTCTAAATATTTCTCCATGTCAACCCATATAATAGAACACTGCCTGGATTCAATGGTTAAAATAAAACCAGGAAAGCATTCCTTCAGAGTATATTAGAAATCAAAGACCATAACTCACCATGAATGAGGCTGTTTCCAGGTGATATCAAAGTGTCCCACAGGCATACATTTCTTATAAAGAAACAAAGAATAATAACAAAAATACATCATAAACAATTGTTCTAAGTCTTCACTAGGGGCAAATTGTCTTCAAGTAAAATATTTTATTGAGTCTTAACTCTTTTGTTCACTCACATTTATAAAGCAGTGATTTTCAACTAGAATAAGGGTAGAGGCTGGGACTGGGGCTATAACTCTTCTAAGAGTTTAACCATTTCACACTGCACAATTCTGTCTCATATGGTCTTTGTCCCATCTCAGCCCCTAGCCCCCTCTTTTTCCTATTACCACTCCAGGAAAATTGACTTCCCAAGTGGAAAGGATGTTTCTATAACCACAGAGGGAAACACTGAAGGGAAATGACAGGTATCATTCATAGGCATATGTTGCCAATGAAAATAGTGAGAGGTCAAAGAAAATGTTGGGAATGATGGCTATAGACTGTCAAATGCTTTTTAGTTCTCAAGAATGTGACAGTATTAACAGCAATACAAAGAAACGACTGGGAAGCTTTAACATAGTAGGTACACATGCTTATTGATGGACTAAATTAGGAGTAATTTTTGGTTTTCTCTTTGGTAAGGAGAACTACTCTAAGAATTATGTAACAAAGTTTTTCTGGGATGGAAAAAGCCTCCTAAATAGAAATCTAAGAATTCCTATCTGCCTAAAAAAATTGCTTATTTCTTAGTTTGTTTCTCTGTCAACGTACCTATTGTCATTGGACTGTCCGGATGTGGCAACTAGACTTGAAGAGGTAATAAATGCAAAGTCACTTGTGGCTTTACTGTGGCACTGCCAATTCTATGGAAAACAAAGTGCAATTGACATTACCTAAAAATCCAATAAAATCTGGTACAGTAAAAAGTTCTGCTAATATATACTATATGCATGAGCTAAGAACAGTTTTTTAACAGTCTAGACTAAAGAATAAGCAATAAGAGGAATTAGCTGTTATTTGCATATTATTTGGCTAATATAAAATAATTTTTTAAAACTGGAAAGGGATGGTAAAAACACGGAATTAAAGGCTATATTTTAGTGCCAATGACTTCAAATATACTTAATAAACTTTAAATAATAATACAAATCATAATAACAACCCACAGAGGAAAACTCTTACAGACCCACCTAGTATTAGCCTGCAATATGAAGGCCTGCAGTCAAATTAACTTTGTAACCATCCACCTTCCTTTACCACCTCTGTGCTCCCTGCCCTCACCTCCAGGTCAGGAGCTTTAACACTTAGAAAAACAAGATCAAAAGTGGTCCTGCAAATAATCCGGCGGCTGAAGCCTGTCGCAAACAGCTGCTAAGGATAGTCCAATATCGTGGGAAACCATTTGCTGAGCCAGGCAGGACTTTTCTTGTTGGCTCAGCTGGGTAAGTAGAAGTTTGGAGGTGAGGACCCAGGAGGAGGATGTCATGGTATTTTAAAAATAAAACAGACATTTTTCTGTTTGAAATTATCACTGTATAGATCAGACTGAAGGTAAGGGATAGATTCAAGATCACTTTCATTACTATAAGGACTTAATGATATAGTTTATAGTATACCAATTTAGGCAAAATATTTCATATATATAAGAACATGTGTATAGTCTAGAAAAGAAAAATTTTAAAGTATTTGAGAATCTATTCAAACCCTGGAGGTTCAAGACTTTC
>PVJD01011284.1:0-47300 GCA_004026545.1 Mormoops blainvillei | reverse complement strand
GCATGCAGCTGCTCTACCTGGGTATTTCTTTATAGCTTATCTTCCAGCTCACTAATTTGGTCCTTTGCTTTATCCAGCCTGTTTGTAATTCCTTCTAGTGTAATTTTTATTTCAGAAATTGTATTCTTCATTTCTTCCTGGTTCTTGTTTAAGGTTTCTATTTCCTTTTTCATATGGTTGTAGTTTTCATTCAGTTCCTTGTAGTTGCCTGAGTTCCTTGAGCATCCTTATCACCATTCTTTTGAATCGTATATCTGATAGTTTGCTTGCCTCCGTTTCATTTAGCTCTTTTAGCGGGAAGTCTTCTATTCCTTTTGATTGCTAGTTCTTTGTCTCCCCATTTTGGGGGACTTTTTTTTTTTTTTTTTTGGTTTTGTGATTCCTGATGCTGTGCTTTGCCAGCTATCTTTGTCGTGTGAACTTCTGTGGTAGGAATTCTGTGGGACTCAGTGGTGTGGTCTCTTTGATCTCCTCATCTGGATGCTCTAGGTTTGCCCTTTCTTCCATTTGTGTGGTGTCTTTTCTTGAAATTGGGCTTTTCCTGTTGGTGGCTTCTTTATTGGTGGGTTCTCTCCTCCTGCGGGTTTACTGGTATTCACAACTCCCACCTTATCTTGTATGTGATCAGGGGCAGGGCGATGGTAAAATGGAGAAAAATAGTGGGGGAGTGTTATATGGGAATTAAAATACTAACAAGTAGGGAACAGATAGAAGATCCTTGGAGAAGTACCACAATAAGCATGATAATTCACCTAAGTAGCCACTTTTTATAAAAGGTAAAAAAGAGATAAGACTCTTATTGGTGGGGGTGAGGGGGGAATGTGAGCTGACTCCAGAAAGCAGAACACCTATGTGAGGTTAGATGATGAGATAGAGTGAGAGTAAGTGATAGAAACCTGGGGTAGTGTGGGAGAAAATAAAGTGAACCACAACAGTAATAAAGCTCAGGAAGATAGCAAAATGGGCCAAAAGCTAGGTAGGGTGCTATGTGGGATTTGGAACAACAATAATAAGACAAGCAATATTTAATCTGAATAAAAAGAATAAAAATTAAAGACCAAGAATAGTGTGTTATTGGAGTACAGATTCAGTATCAGAAGAGAAATTAAAATGTAATAGGAAAGGTAGAACAGGAAAACTAGTCAAACAGTGAAATCAAGCAAACAAAGAAAACTAAACGTAAGGAAGAAAAATTAAAAATGAAAATATATAAAAATAAGAATAAAAATAAATAAAATGCAAGTTCTAAATTTTAAATACCAATTTAAAATTTTTTCTCAGTTGTTCGCATTAGCCTTCTGATCTCTCTCTGGATCTGTCTTTGGTCCTTTCACAGCTCCAGGTCTTACTGTCTTACACTTGCAAGAATAAGGAAAAAAGAGAGCCTCCTGCTAACTTTAAACCCTCCAAACCAGCTCTTCTGATCTTCTTCCTTGATGCTGCAGTCAGAGGGGGATTGGTCTCCGTTTTTTGTTTTCTGTTTTGTTTTTTTCCCTCCTGTGGATCTGCAGGGATGGGGGCTGTGTCTGGGCTGCCGTTTTCCCTGGTTTACAGCCTCTAGCTGAGCCCTCAGAGCGCTGCAAGGCCCACAGTGTCCATACACGTCAGGCCGGCACCTTGAATCCCCCTTGGTGTGCAGCCCTTTGATTAGTCCGTGAGGTGCACTGAGTGGGAACAACTTGCTCCCCTCCTCCTCTCTCTTCGCTGTCTTGGGCACTGCCTGAATGCAAAGACCTTTTGGGGCAGTTTAGTTCCCCTATTAAATTAAGCCTCTCTGGGACAGCTACCTCTTTGGCCCCAGTTGCCCCTCTTTGATCAGTCTCTGGGGCGCACTTATTTGGAGCAATTCACGCCCCTCCGCCTCTTTCTTCTCGGTCCCAGTGGGCCTCAGCGGCAGCGCACCAGAGGTCCTTGCACAGCGGCTGAGAGCCTTTTTTTTTTTTTTTTTTTTGAGGGAATTCCCCTTGTTTGTGGGCGACCTTTCCTAACAATTGCCGGGATTTTCACTCCGCCCAACTCTGACCAGTCCGGGGACTGTCTGGGTCATGGTCAGTCACAGCCCTTCTCTTCCCCCATCGCTGGATTTCCTGGCTCCTCAATTTCTCTAGAATTGTCCCAGCCAGTGCCCACTGTCTCAGCTGCAGTGCGCTGCCTGCTCTGTGTCTCCCACTGCGTAGCAGCCAGGTCTCTACTGGTGCAGGTCTGTAACTTCCCTGCTCTGGGAGGGGAAGGAGCTAAGTTACAGTCGCTGAGCCAGCTCTCCCCAAAGCTCCTGCGGTAGCCGGAGGTCTCTGGCACAGGGCCTGGGACCGCCACAGCCGCGTCCACGGCATCAGACCCGGGGACCTTCCGAACGGCCTACAAAACCTCCTTACCATCCATTTTCTATCATCCTCTGCAATCTTTGGCTTCCAAAGTTCAAATAAGCTGGAATTTCATTGGCTGATCACTCAGTTCTTCAAAAGATCGGCTAGGTGTCCCAGTTGGGTGCATGAGCAAGAGGGTTTAGCTCCCACCTACCTCGCTGACATCTTCCAACCTGTAGTTTTCTTTTTTTGCAGTGTCTTTGTCAGATTTTGGTATTAGGGTTATGCTTGACCACATAATATGAGTTGTGAATGATTTCCCTTCTCTGCTTTCTGAAATAGTTTATGTAAGGTTATTTTTTTTTATGGCAAATAAAGAGAAACAATTTTATTCCTATATCTCAGGCCAGATTTCTTTAATTCCAATTGTATGCATAAAACTTTAACAGGAAAGCCATAATTTTCTTGATGGTAAAGACGAAAACAAAACAAAAGTCCAAACAAACACCTATTTTAGTAACAAAGGCTGGGCAAATAACAACCAGTCACTTTGCTGCCCGTCTTGGGAAATTAGCATGCCACAGTTTCCATTTATCTTTTTTATTGTTGTCCGATTTCAGTTGTCTCCATCTTCCCCCACTACTCTCCCCCACCCCACCCACCCCCATATCCCACCCTCAATCCTACCCCTTTTGGCTTTGTCCATGGGTCCTTTATACATGTTCCTTGATGACCCTCCCCCTTCTTTCCTCCATTATCCCACTCCCCTCTGGTAACTGTCAGTTTGTTCTTTACTTCAATGTTTCTAATTATATTTTGCTTGCTTGTTTGTTTTGTTGATTAGGTTCCTCTTATAGGTGAGATTACATGGTATTTGTCTTTCATCGCCTGCCTTATTCCACTTAACATAATACTCTCCATTTCCATCCATGCTATCTGGAAGGGTAGGAGCTCCAGAGGGCCCAGAGACATATGAAAGGATAATCACTCAGTATCACTGACCATCAGAGAGATGCAAATTGAAACCACAGTGAGATACCACTTCACCCTGGTCAGAATGGCCATCATAAACAAATGAACAAACAACAAGTGCTAGTGAGGTTGTGGAGAAAAGGGAACCCCCAGTAAACTGTTGGTGGGAATGCAGACTGGTGCAGCCACTATGGAAAACAGTATGGAATTTCCTCAAAAAACTAAAAATGGATCTACCTTTTGACCTGGCAATTCCACTGCTGCAATTATACCCTAAGAATCCTGAAACACCAGTTGAAAAGAACTTATGCACCCCAATGTTCATAGCAGCACAATTTACAATAGCCAAGTGCTAGAAGCAACCTAAGTGCCCATCAGCAAATGAGTGGTTAAAAAAACTATGGTACATTTACACAATGGAATACTACACAGCAGAAAAAAAAGATTGTTATTTATTCTTATGCTGTTTCACAGAGTTCATCAATCTGCCTGGGCCTGGGGTTTTCTCAATGGGAAAGTTTTAAAAACAAATTCAATTTCTTTAATATACATAAGTTGTATTTTTGGAGGAATTTGTCTATTTCCTTTATGTTGTCTAATTTAATTAGGCTGTAGTCTGAGAATACACCATATGATTTCAACAAATGATCTAGGGGAATGTTTCATGTGTCTCTGAAAAGCATATATATTTGGCTCTTTTCTTGACTCTTGATGGGTGTTGTGTTTAATAGAAAACAATTACATGTGATGGAGAGTTGGAGTATACAAAATCACTTACTGTTTATATAGGTCAATATGGCTACCACAACAATATTTTTCCTAGAGACACGAATACATTTTTTCAGTTTTATTTTAGATATAATTGACACACAGCAATGTATAACTTTAAGGTGTACTGCATAACGACTTGACTTAAATACATTGTGAATTGACTACCACAGTAAGTTTAGTTAACACCCATAGATAGATTTTATATCTATCAATAGATATAAAAATTAAAAATTAAAAAATGTTCTTTTCCTTGTGATGAGAACTTTTAGGATATGCTCTCTTAGCAAGTTAAATTGTCGGGTTTGTTTGTTTGTTGTTGTTGTTTTTTTTGGCTCACATGAATTTGGTGTTGTTGCTAATAAGCAACAGGCAACAAGATTAGTGAGGATTTATAATCTAAAGCTGCTGAGGACTTAGACTCTGAGTCACCCTCTCCGAGACTAGGCTCTCCAACAGTATTTTCCCTGAAAACCCTTATCTCTTTAATCCTTAGTCCACCCTACTTGATAGTCAAGCCTTCTGCCAAAATTGAACTAAATTGCTTATGTTGAACTCCAGTCTCCGACACTTAATAACCATGTTTTAGGACAAAATATATAGATAACCATTCTGAGTTTTCCTTCCTTATCTACAATAGGTGAATAATAATAGAAAATACCTCATAGAACTTTGGAAAGGATTAAATGAGTTCTTATGCATATATTTTTTGGAATAATGCCTGGAACATCATAAGTGTCATGCAAGAGCTTGGCCCATAGTAACTGCTAGATATGTATTTCCTGTTATCATTGTCATCGTCATCATTGGATTTGCTGGTTTCCCTGTGTTCAATTTGGAGTAGTTTATATGTACCTTTTAATCTTCTGCTATCTATTCTTTGTGTCAATTTTACTTTTTTTCACTCTTTTTAGATGGAAAGTTTGGGATTAATACCTCACAAAAAAGAATTTCTGGGAAAGCTTCATTTCATAGTGAAATGGAGGGTGAAGACATAAGAGATGATTCATGGTATTCAATTTTAGAACTGTGGCAAGATGATGAGCAGATAAAAAGATATCAGGAAAAACAGAACAAACCTGTGAGTCATGCTACTTTCATCGATAAGAAAATACTGAATACAGAGTGGCATTATGAATATAAAGACAGTGGAAAATTTGTTCATCCAAGCCCAAATCATATTATTGCTTCACGGAAAAGACCCCATAAATGTGACTCATTTGAAAAGAGTTTCAAGCATAATTTGGACTTACATATTCATACTAAAAACAAAGCAACAAAGAACTTTGACAAAATTATTGGACACAGTCAAGTTTTCACCCAGAGTTCTTCTTATACTAACCATGGAAATATACATACAGGAGTGAAATTCTGTGAAAGTAATCAGTGTGGAAAAGTCCTCAACCTCAGTAACAATCTGAAATTTCCTGTTGCGGAAAAAGCAAATATGTGTACTGAACTTGGGAAGATATTCGCCCAGAAGTCACCGCTCTTTGCATCTCAGAGAATTCATACTATGGAAAAACCTCATGAACTTAGCAAATGTGTAAATGTTTTTACACAGAAGCCACTACTCAGTATATATCTGAGAGTTCATAGAGATGAAAAACTATATATATGTACTGAATGTGGGAAGGCATTCATCCAGAATTCAGAATTAATTATGCATGAGAAAACTCACAGTAGAGAAAAACCCTATAAATGCACTGAATGTGGAAAATCATTTTTCCAGGTGTCATCTCTACTTAGGCATCAGACAACTCATACTGGAGAGAAGCTTTATGAATGCAGTGAATGTGGGAAAGGCTTCTCCCTGAACTCAGCCCTTATTGTACATCAGAAAATTCATACTGGAGAGAGACACCATAAATGCAGTGAGTGTGGGAAAGCCTTTACCCAAAAATCAACACTCAGGATGCATCAGAGAATTCACACAGGAGAGAGATCCTATATATGTACTGAATGTGGGCAGGCCTTCATCCAGAAGGCCCACCTGATTGCACATCAAAGAATTCATACTGGAGAGAAGCCTTATGAATGCAGTGACTGTGAAAAATCTTTCCCTTCTAAGTCACAACTCCAGATGCATACGCGAATTCACACAGGAGAGAAACCCTATATGTGCACTGAATGTGGGAAGGCCTTCACAAACAGGTCAAATCTCAATACTCACCAGAAATCTCACACTGGAGAGAAGTCTTACATATGTGCTGAATGTGGGAAAGCCTTCACTGACAGGTCAAATTTCAATAAGCACCAAACAATTCATACTGGAGAGAAACCCTATGTTTGTGCTGATTGTGGGAGGGCCTTTATCCAGAAGTCAGAGTTAATTACACATCAGAGAATTCATACTACAGAGAAGCCTTATAAATGTCCTCACTGTGAGAAATCTTTCTCCAAGAAACCACATCTCAAAGTACATCAACGAATTCACACAGGAGAGAAACCATATATGTGTGCAGAATGTGGAAAAGCCTTCACTGACAGGTCAAATTTCAATAAACACCAAACAATTCACACTGGAGATAAACCTTATAAATGCAGTGACTGTGGAAAGGGCTTCACTCAGAAATCAGTTCTTAGTATGCATCGCAATATTCATACATGAAAGTAACCCTGTTTCTTGAAAATGAGAAAGCCTTATCACAGAAGTCAGGTCCAAGTGTATATAATAAAATTCATCCAAGACAGATCCTAAATGAATGTGTTACGTTAAAAATATTAGTCAGGCTCTCTCACCTAATATGAGAAAAATTATTTAGAAAAGACACTCTAAGAATGCATTGAATGAAGGGGAATTTTCATATTTGTACAACCTCATGAAATATAATAGAAATCATACTAGGGAAAATGCTGTCAGTTTGATGCATTAGGAAAAAACCTTCCTATTGTAAAGAAAGTATTATAAAGCAAATTGTTATGAAATTCTTTATAGATGGAGTGTGAAAAATTGTTCAGTCATGTTTACTGTGTTGTATTAATCAATTTAAAGTGACAACAAAATGAAAAATAGGACAACAAAATATATTTGATGTGTAGACCTACTCTCCGTTCTGTAGGTTGTTTGTAGCAGAACACATTGCACAACAGGAGGAATAACTGAAGTTCATTTTTTGAATTTAATGTAATTGTGTCTATCAGATATGTTTTCTATTGAATTTTCTCTCACATGAATTCACAGTTTTAAAGTCATTTTTATATATACACACACCTGCAGATATAATTTAACATGAACACATAAATGTAATCCTATCATTCATACTGTTTTCAATGTCTTTGTTTTTTTATCCTCTTTCATTGTGGTACAATGCAAAATAGCCACAGATCTGTCCCTTCCTTTTATGCATGCTCCTTTGCAATGTTACTTTGTTGTTTCTCTTATTAAGAGATAGAGCTCTCTCTCTACTCTTTGAATCTGAGCTTGGCCGTGTGACTTGCTTTGGCCACTCTACATTAGCAAAGAGATTCAAGAAGCGGCTGGAGAAGTGTGAAAAAAGCCTGCCTTGAGGCTTACTCTCTTGCTACTCTTTGGAATTCTAAGACCATCATATGAAGAAGCTGAGATTGAGATTACTCTACTGAGGGATGAGAAACCAGATGGAGCAGAGATGAGCCGACCCAGCTGAGGCCCCTTAGGCCAACTGCTAGACATGGGAGTGTGGCCTTCCTTGACCTCCAGCCCCAGCCTAGCCAGCTCATACCAGAAGAAGCCATACCAGTTATCCCAGCCAACCTGGACAATTTCGAGTTAAATAAAATAATTATTGTTTTAAACTGCTAAGTTTTGGGGTACTTTGTTGCACAACAAAAGCTAATAATACTTAAAAGTGTATGCATGTGGGGATATTGTACCAAAATATAAGACATGTGGTATTGGCTTTGGGCCTGGGCAGCAGGTGGAGATGAAAAACTATGAGGAAATCTGTTAAGAAAGGCTGGAAAAGATGACATCCACATTATTTAGTAAGGAAAAGATAGCAAAACAGTCCCCACGCTCTGTGGGAAGATAGAGAATGTACCAAATGAACTTGTGGATCTGGCTAAGGAGATTTTCAACAGAATGTTGGAAGTGTTAGTTTTCTTCTATTAACTGCATATGATCAGGTACAGAGGGACAGATATGAATTAAGAGAATGACTATTCCAAAAAGCAGCATTCTGAAGAAATACAAAAAATTCAGGACTTGATAGGTTAGAAAATAACTGTTTCACATCTCCTGTCTCTCCAGCCATCAAAATATTTTCAAGGTGAAAAACGGCCTCGGTGTACAGATCAAGTCATGAGCATGGCTATAAGACCCTTTGTTAAAATGTATGAAATACTTAAGTTGGTATTTGGCAGACCCTCTCAGCTAAGCTAAATGGCTTCCGTGCACTTCATGACATTGTCCTCAGTAGGCTGATGCACGTCTTTAAATAGAGAGGAGCCTGCCTTAAAAAGAATTGTCAATGTTAATAGAATTTCTTCAAGATGACTGCAGAGTAGATGGAAGCTACACTCATCTCCTCCTGGTGCCAAACCAGATTTACAGCTAAATTATAGGGCAATCAAGTGAATGATCAACTGAAGGACAGCTGAACAGGAGCATTATATCTAAGGATTTATAGAAGAAGGTACATAGAGATCGGCGAGGAGGGTGGAGACATGGAGAGTGCTGGCCCCTGCACTTGTGTAGAGCAGCTGAGAAGCCAGAGGGATATCTTGACTGCAAATATACCCCTTGAGGAGCATGGGGTTCAGCTCCACATAGGGACCCCCAACTCAGAGCACCAAGGCCCAGGAAGTGGAGCTTGAATAGCATCTGGCAGTGAAAATCAGTAGGGACTCTACTGAGAAGAGGAGGGAGTCTGCTAGAATACAAGGTGCTCTCCTAAAGGGCCAACACACAGAAGCTTGCTCTCAAGCACTCACCTGGGGCTCTGGTAGAGGGAAGGCAACTCAGGACATACAGGAGTCATAAGGAGAACCCCTGAAGAGAGATCTGGAGGGTCAGCTACTGAGGTCCAGGTCCTGAATCAGTATCCCACACTTCCCTCAGGCACCATCTTCCCAGGGTCAGGCAGTTCTATTGTTACAGCACCAGTCTGGGGAGTGCACTAACCGGTCCTCCAAATACTGTGATTCCACCCTGCCAAGCTTTAGTCTGGCAAAAAGGACTGTTAGTTGCACCCAACAGGGACCTTTGGTGTGTTCTTTTGCTGGAGAAATTATAGGCACTCAGAAAGACATGAAATTGTGAGACTTTGGAACAGGGGCCAGTCTTCTTCCCGGCCAGCACCTCCCCCCACAACAAGAGACTGTTTTGTTCTATCTTCCCAAGTCCTGGTGGCCCTGTACTGCTGAGCTCTAATCTATTGGAGGAGGGAGGGAATGCCATTCAGAGCTGGAACCTTCAAAGCACATCTCCCTTAGAGGTTGTGGTCTGGGTTTTGAGCAGACACAGCTACACAACTAAGGGGAGCTGTAGAGCTTGTCCACCACCATAACTTCAGCTAGTGCCACCCTCAATGGGAGACTGTCTTCATCTGTTTTCCCAAGTCCTCGTGGCCCCACCCTACTGTGCTCACTTATGCAGGAGGATGGGAATGCCACTCAGAGCTGAGATTCTCACAGCATATCTCCCTCAGAGGCTCCAGTCTAGGTCTCAGCTGGCACCACCACCAAGAGAAGACGGAATGTGGTCTTGATCTGTTTCCCCAAATCCTGGTGGCCCTGCCCTGCTGCACTTGCTCCTGCAATAGGGACAGCTGGCTGCACCCAACCTAAGCCAGTGGTACATTCCCTCTAGGGCAGCAGTACCCAAACTTTTTGGCACCAAGTATCAGTTTCATGGAAGACAATTTTTCCATAGATTGGGGCTGGGGACACAGGAGGCAGAGCTGAGGTGGTAATGCAAACGAAGCTTCACTCACTCACCTGCCACTCACCTCCCACTGTGTGGCCCAGTTCCTAACAGGACATGGACTTGTACTGGTCTGTGGCCCAATGGTCTGGGATCCCTGCTCTACAGGAGCTAGAGTTGGGGACTCTAGCAGAGACTGAGTGGTATGACTATGGAGTAGAGGCCACATTTCTCCTCATTGACTGCCTCACCATGCTGCCCCCAAGTAGGGGATCCACTAACCCTGTGCTTCTGAACTGCTCACCCCACCCTACCAGGGTTGTACCATGTTGAAGGAGAAGTGAGGTGTGGCAGGCTGGGGCCCACTCCTCAGTATTTCTTCTAAAGTCTCCAAGGGAGTTTCAGGCAACCTCAGGGGTGGTGGAATAGCCGATAGATGGACATCAAGATTGTATCTCAAGAGAGCCTAGGACCTTCAATTTATCTGCCCCCAGCTCAGAGCTGTAAGAAGCTGACCCTTGTACACAGCTTGGCCCCTGCCATGCACACCCAGACCCAGTAAACACAGCCACAATCAGTGAATAATGTGGTAGCTTCAGACAGGTAGCCCAAGGTCAGTAACACACGTCTGACACTGACCTGCACCAGAACCCCATTCGAGCCATCCCAGAACCAACACAACCAGTGTTTGGCTTTGAACCTCACCAGAGCTACACCCAACTAGCTACGCAAATAGCACAGCCAAAGGAGAACTCTGGCAGACACCAGAACTCTCTGGGAACAACTCTGCCTTGGGGTCAACCCCTGAATAGCGGCTCATACATGGGGAATTAAGTTTATCCTTATAGTCATTCAGCCTGAGGACTAACTCCACCTACAAATGGGGCAACAGCATTCATGACTCAACTACAACTGGAGGGGGCATATAACCCACACAAGAAACATTTCTAGAGCACCTAGCTCAGGTGATCTAGAAGACTGCACTATTTAGACCCACAGGGCACCTACATCAGAAAGCCTTTATAACAAGCTTGGGAATCATAGTAGATATACCTAATACACAGAGTCAAACACAAAGAGGAAGACAAAATGGAGAGACAAATAAATGTGCCCCAAATGAAAGAACAAGGGAAATCCCCAGAAAAAGAATTAAATTAAATGGAAGGAACCAAGATACCAGATGCAGAGTTTAACCCTGTGGAGGTCGCAGTCAAGATTGTATCTCATAGCTGGTGTGGCTCTGTGGGTTGAGAGCCAGCCTGTGAATCAAAGTGTCGCCAGTTGGATTCCCAGTCCAGGGCACATGCCTGGGTTGCAGGACAGGTCCCCAATAGGGGGTGCACAAGAGGCAACCACATATCTCTTAGATACAATTTATTATTGACTATCACACACCCTTACAAAACGTGTTATAACCAAACTGATGGCTTAAATGTGTGGCTTAACATTAGTCACATACAAACGTGCAGCTAGTCATGACCTTGAACCTATGCACCTGATATATGAGGGTATGTAACAATATATAAGAAAAGAGTTTGTATCTCTCAGGTAAGCTGTGACCTCCTCAGGGTTAAAACAGTGGCTCTGAAGATGCTCAAGGACCTTAGGGGAAGAATGGGTGATCCCAGTGAGAACATAAACAGAGATAGTAAACACTAAAAAGGGCATAGAAACCATAAAAAAGAACCAGTCAGAAACAAAGAATACACTAGAAGGAATAAACAACAGATTAGATGAAGCAGAGGACTGAATCAATGATTCAAGGACAAGATAACAGTAAGCACCCAAGTAGAGCAACAAAAAAATGAGGAAAGTTACAGAATTTTAAAAAATGAGGAACGTTTAAGGGACTTCTGGGACATCAAGCATAACAACATCTGCATCATAGGGGTACCAGAAGGAGAAGAATATGAACAAGGGATCGAGAGCTTGTTTGAAGAAATAATGACTGAAAACTTCCCTAATCTGATGAAGGGAAAAGTCACACAAGTTCAGGAAGCACTGAGTGTCCCTATCAAGATGAACCAAAGAGGCCCACACCAAGACACATCGAAATTTAAATGGTAAAGGTTAAAGACAAAGAATGACTCTTAAAAGCAGCAAGAGAAAGTTACAAGGGAGCACCCATAAGACTGTCCGTTGATTGCTCAATAGAAATATTTCAGGCCAGAAGGGACAGATACATGCCAAAATAAAAAATGGAGAAGGAGCACATCCAGCCAAGATAGAGGCATAGGTAGATACTCTTTGTCTCCTTGCACAACCAAAAGAAGGACAACAACCAATTTAAAAACAAAAAATAACCAGAACTTCCAGAATATCCAACTGTATGGAAATCCGACAACCAAGAAGTTAAAGAAGACACATTCATTTAGACTGTTAGGAGGGGCAGAGATGGCAGCCGGGCAGACAGGACGTGCAGCAAGGCTGCAGCTGGCAGACCAGGATGGGCAAGGCAGCGGCTGGCATACTGCGCAGTCCCACATTTGCATGTGGATAAACTGGGAGGAACAACTGCGGAGTGAGAGAGACCATGCAACCCAGGGTTCCAGTGCAGGAAAAGAAAGCCTCGCAACCTCTACCAGTAAAAACCTGTGGGGTTTTTGGCAGCAGGAGAAGCTGCCAGTCTCACAGGAGGGTTCGTTTGAGAGACCCACAGGGTCCTAGAACATACACAAACCCACCCACCTGGGAATCAGCACCAGAAGGCCCCAATTTGCTTGTGGATAGGAGGGGAAGCGACTGAGAGCCAGCCAAGAGCCAAGCAAGCGGTATTGTTTCCTCTCAGACCCCTCCCGCACATACAGTGCCACAAGGCAGTGATGTGGGTTGCCCTGTCCTGGCAAACACCTAAGGCTCTGCCCCTCAAAACATAATAGGCACGCTGAGACAAAAAAACATGGCCCAAACGAAAGGACAGAGCAAAGCTGCAAAAATGAGGATAGGTCAAGCGACAAAGAGATAGCCAACCTAACAGATACAGAGTTCAAAACACTGGTAACATGGATACTCACAGAAATGGTTGAGTATGTTCACAAAATGGAGGAAAAAGTAAAGGCTAAGCAAAGTGAAATAAAGCAAAATATACAGGGAACCAACAGTGAAGGGAAGGAAACCGGGACTCAAATCAATGATTTGGAGCAGAAAGAAGAAATAAAAATTCAACCAGAACAGAACGAAGAAACAAGAATTCAAAAAAATGAGGAGAGGCTGAGGAACCTCTGGGACAACTTTAAACTCTCCAACCTCTGAATCATAGGGGTGCCAGAAGGAGAAGAGGAAGAGCAAGACATTGAAAACTTATTTGAACAAATAATGAAGGAGAACTTCTCCAATTTGGCAAAGGAAATAGACCTCCAGGAAGTCCAGGAAGCTCAGAGTCCCAAAGAAGTTGGACCCAAGGAAGCACACACCAAGGCACATCATCATGACCTTACCCAAGATTAAAGATAAGGAGAGAACCTTAAAAGCAGCAAGAGAACAGGAGACAGTTACCTACAAAGGAGTTCCCCTAAGAGTATCAGGTGATTTCTCCGAAGAAACCTTACAGGCAAGAAGGGGCTGGAAAGAAGTTTTCAAAGTCATGAAAGGCAAGAACCCACATCCAAATTACTCTATCCAGCAAAGCTGTCACTTAGAATGCAAAGACAGATAAAGTGCTTCCCAGATAAAGTAAAGTTAAATGAGTTCATCATCACCAAGTCCTTATTAAATAAAATATTAAGGGGATTAATCTAAGAAAAAGAAGGTGATCAAAAATATGAACAGTAAAATGACAACAAACTCACAACTATCAACATCTGAACCTAAAACAAAAAACTGAAAACAAACTAAGCAAACTGCTAGAACAGGAACAGAATCACAGAAATGGAGATCACATGGAGGGTTATCAGTGAGGAGCGGGAGAGGGTGAGGGAGAGGGTGGAGAATGGGGTTAAAGATACAGGGAATAAGAAGCATAAACGGTAGGCACAAAATAGACAGGAGGTGGTTAATAATAGTGTAGGAAAGAGAGAAGCCAAAGAATTTATCTGTATGGGCCATGGACATGAACTAAGGGGAAGAGGAATGCTGGTGGGACAGGTGGTGTAGAACGGAGGGGAATGAAGGGGAAAAAATGGGACAAGTGTAGTAGCATAATCAATAAAATATACTTTAAAAATTAATAAATATAAATATTTTAAAAATTCCTTATTCTGTAATACTCATAGTGAATCCACTTGATTGAATCCTGAGTGTTAATATTATACTTTCTTTTCCTGAGAACTTAGTAAATGTTTCTCTACTAAAATTGAGTGATGTCATTGAGAAGTCTTAAGCTAACCTCTTTTTTTCTGTACCTTTCTACCACATGATTCTTTCTTTATTCTTGAAGTTAGGGATCTTCAGAAGCATATGCCTTGGTCTTGATTTTTGTTAATTTGATTTTACCTGGGTTATGTTAAGCTGTTCCAATCATGATTCAACCCTTTTATTTCAGGGAAGTTTTATTTTGCTGAACTTTTTAATAATCTATTTCTTTTCCTCTTCAGAGACATCAATTATGCATATGTTATGTTTTTTTTTCACTTTCTCCATCTATTTAATACCACTCAAAATTTGTTTCATATCATTATTTTTTGTTGTATGTGATTGGCTCTAGCCCCCTGTTCAGAGATAATTCCCCAGGACAGCCAGTGTACTCAGACTTATTTATATTCCAGGACAGTACAGATAATGTCTCTTTCTCTGAACAGAAGGATGATCAATAAAACAACATAATATTGTGTTTCCCCACATTTTCATTATGTAAATTTTCAATCATGTAGAAATATTGAAAGAATGGTACAATTGCCTTGGCCAGTATGGCTCAGTTGGTTGGACCATCGTCCCATAAACAGAAAGGTCACGGTTTCAATTCCCAGTCAGGGCACTTGCCAAGGTTGCAGTTTTGGTCCCTGGTGGGGCACATACAGGAGGCAACAGATTGATGTTTCTCTCATATCTCTCTCTCTCTCTCTCTCTCTCTCTCTCTCTCTCTCTCTCCCTCCCCTGCAACCACTGCCACACTTCCTCTCTCTCTTTGGAATAAAAAAAAATTATAAAGAATGGTACAATGAACACACATATAAGTTTCATCTACATTCAACGATGTAAGTTTTTCTGAAAAATTCATGGTAAGTTATAGACATTATGATCATACATTCATAAATACTTGAGCATTTATCTCTTAAAAATAAGAACATTCTCCTACATAACTGGATTACTATTATCAAAATAATTCCATGATATCTCATGTTCAGTCCATTTTTTTCTTTTTTTATTGATTACATTCCCCTTCACCTTTTCCACCCATTTTCCAACCCCTCCAAATCTTTTTTAAAGTGTACACTTTGATGACTTTTGGCATACATATGTACCTTTAAAACCATCACTACAGCAAAAATAATGAACATTTTAAAATTTTATCCATTGATAAAATTAAAATCACCCCCCAAAATTTCCTTATGACCCTGTGTCAGCCAACCCTCCCTCCCCACACCCTTCCCCCAATCCACAAACAACCATTGATCTGTTTTGTGGTGTAATAGATTACTTTGCATTTTCTACAATTTTATATAAATGGAATCATACCATAGGCATTCTTGTTTTGTTTGGCTTCTTTCATTCAGCATAATTATTTTGTGATTCATTTGTGTTACATATATCTACATTCCTTTTTATTGCCAAATGGTATTTCATTGTATAGATATACCAAATTTATTTATCCATTCATGTGTTGATAAAAATCTGTGTTATTTCTCATTTTTGGCTGTTACAAATAAAACTGATATGAACATTTGTATACAAGTCCTTGTGTTGACATAGTTTCACTTCTCCTGTGTAAATACCTAGGAATGAATGGTTTGGTCCTATGCTAAGTTTGTATTTAACTATTTAAGAGAATGCCAAACAGTTTTCCAGTGTGGTATACCATTTTACATTCCCATCAGCAGTATGTGTGTTCCATTTGCTTCATATCTTTGCCCTTTCAATTTTAGCCATTTCAGTGGGAGTGAAATGGTATACCACTGTGGTTTTAATTTATACTTTCCTAATAATTAATGCTGTTGACCATCTTGTACTTATTTGCCATATATATGTCATCTTGGTTGATGTATCTTTTAAAATATTTTGCTCATTTTTAAACTGGGCGGTTTGTCTTACTGAGTTGAAAGTGTTCTTTCTATATTATAGATATGTCTTTTATTGAGTATATATTTTGCAAACATTTTCTCCCAGCTTTGCCTTTTCATTTGAATAACAGAAAAGCAAAAGTTTTTAATTTTAACAAGTCCAATTTATTTATACTTCCTTTTATAGCCCATGCTTTTTGAGTCAGGGTTAAGAAATGTTTGAAAACTCAGGATCACTAAAATTTTATCCTATGCTTGCTTCTAGACTTTTTTTTAAATGTCTTTTTTATGTACCCTTTACATATGCAATTTTTTACACAATTGAAATTTTTTAAATTTCAATTCCCAATAGTTATTTCCTAGTATATAGAAATACAATGCGCTTTGTAAATTAATCTTATATCCCATAATCTTGCTAAGCCCAATTATTGGTATGATCATATGATTGTTACCCTTCATGCCATTTATGTGGTGTAGCATGTTAATTGATTTGCAGATATTATACCAACCGTGCATTACCAGAATAAATCCCACTTGATCATGGTGTATGATCTTTTCAATTTATTGCTGGATCCAGTTTGCTAATATTTTGTTTAGGATTACAGCATCTATGTTCATCAGGGATATTGGCCTATAATTTTCTTTCTTCACAGTGCCTTTACTTGGTTTTGGAATTAGGATAATTCTGGCCTCATAAAATGAGCTTGGGAGTCTTCCCTCCTCTTAAAATTTTTGCAGTAGTTTGAGAAAGATATGTGTTAGTTCTCTGAACATTTGGTAAAATTCATTTGTGAAGCCATCCGGTCAAGGTCTTTTTTTGTTGGGAGGTTTTTTTTTGGGGGGGAGTGTTTGTTTTTGTTTTTTACTGCTTCAGTTTCACTAGTTGTAATCTGTGTGTTCAGATTCTCTGATTCTTCCTGATTCAGTTTTGGAAGATTATATGTTTCTAGGAATTTATCCATTACTTCCAGATTGTTCCATTTGTTGGCATATACAGAGGTTCATAATATTTTCTTACAATGCTTTGTATTTCTGTGTTGTCAGTTGTTACTTCTCCTCTTTCATTTCTGATTTTATTTATTTGGGTCCTCTCTATTTTTTTCTTGATTCTGGTTAAAGTTTCATCAATCTTATTTATGTTTTCAAAGAACCAACTATTGATTTTGTTGATGTTTTGTATTGTTTTATCCAGACTCTATTTTGTTTATTTCAGTTCTGATCTTTATTACAATAGTTCCTTCCTTCTACTTACTTTGGGCTTTGGTTTTTGTTCTTTTTCAAGTTCCTTTAAGTGTAAAGTTAATTGTTTATTTCAGATTTTTCTTGTTTCCTGAGATAGGCATATAGTGCCATGAATTTTCCTCTTGATTTTCACTGTGTCCCACAGATTTTGGATTGTTGTGTCCTCATTTTCATTTGCTTCAAGGTAACTTTTGATTTCTTCCTTGATCTCATTGTTAACCCATTTAGTAACATATGGTATAGCCTCCATGTCTTTGTGTGTTTTTCAGTTATTTTTTTGTGATTGATTTCTAGTTTCATACCATTATGGTCAGAAAAGATGCTTGATATGATTTCGATCTTCTTAAATTTATTGAGACTTGTTTGTGTCCTAACATGTGGTCTATCCTAGAAAATGGTCCATGTGCACTTGAAAAGAATGGGTATTCTTCTGCTCTGGGGTGAAATGCTCTGAAGATATCAATTAAATCCATTTGATCTAGTATTTCATTTAAGGTCACCATTTCCTTGTTGATTTTCTGTCTGGAAAATCTATCCATTGATGTCAGTGATGTGTTAAAATCCCCTACTATGACTGTATTATTGTCAGCCTCTCCCTTTATGTCCATCATGATTTGCTTTACATATTTAGGTACTCCTATGTTGGATGCATAAATATTTACAGGGGTTATAACCCTCTTGTTGGACAGTTCTCTTTATCATTATGTAGTATCTTTCTTTGTCTCTTACTATAGCCTTTGTTTTAATGTCCATTTTGTTAGATACAAGTATTGCTACCCCAGCTTTTTTCCTTTTCCATTTGCATGAAATATCTTTTTCCATCCCTTTATTTTAGTCTGTGTGTGTCTTTTGTTCTAAGGTGGGTCTTTTGTAGAAGCATATATATGGGTCTTGTTTTCTCATCCATTCAGCTACCCTATGTCTTTTGATTGGACCATTTAAGTCATTTTTATTTAATGTGATTATCAAAAGGTACTTATTTATTCCCATATTATTATTATTATTCTTGTTAAAGCAGGCCCTTTAACATTTCTTTAGTACCGCTTTGGTGATAACAAACTCCTGTAGCTTTTCTTTTGTCTGGGAAGCTCTTTATTTTTCCTTCAGTTAAATGATAGTCTTGCTGAGTAAACTAGTCTTGGTTGTAGGCCCTTGCTTTCCATCACTTTGAATACTTTATGGCTATCCATTTTGGCCTGAAATGTTTCTGTTGAGCAATTAGTTGACAGTCTTATGGGAGCTAAGTAACTATTTCCCCTGTGGCAAAGCTTCTCTGTCTTTAACCTTTGGCATTTTAATCATGATGTGTCTTGATGTGGGCCTCTTTAAGTCCATCTTGTTTGGGACTCTCTGCTTCCCAGACTCATGTGTCTTTTTCCTTCACCGGGTAAAGGAAGTTTTCAGGCATAATTTCTTCAAATAGGTTCTCAGTCCCTTGCTCTCTTTCTTTTTCTTTTTCTGATACCCTTATGATGTGGATGTTGTTATGCTTCATGTTGTACCAAGGTCCTTTAAACTATCCTAATTTTTTAAAAATATTTTTTCATTTTGCTGCTCTGATTGGGTGTTTTTTTTCCTACCATCTTCGAAATCACTGATTTGATCCTCCGCTTCATCCAGCCTTCTGTTTATTCCTTCCAGTGTTCTTCATTTCAGATATTATGTGCTACATTTCTGACTGGTCCTTTTTTTATGGTTTCTGTGTCTTTTTTCATGTTGTTGAGCATTGTTATAACCATGACTTTGAACTCTATATCTGATAAATTGCTTGCCTTCATTTCATTTAGCTTTTTGTCGAGCTTCCTCCTGTTCTTTCACTTGGGGCCTGTTTGTCACCCTATTTTGGCTGCCTCTTTGTGTTTGTTTCTATGTGTTAAATAGATCTGCTCTGACACCCAGACTTCGTGGGCTGGCCTTATGTAGTAGGTATCCTGTGGGGTCTAGTGGTGCATTCTCCTTGATCACCTGAACTGGGTACTCCAGGAATTTCCCTTGTGTGGGTTATGTGGGACCTCCTGTTGTAATTCAGTCTTGACTGCTACTGGCCCATTCATGCATGGAGTCGACCATCAGGCTGGCTGACTGTGAAGTTCAACCCTGACCATGGCTTGCAGTCTGCTGTGCAGGTGCTGACCGCATGAAACAGAATTCGCCTCAGCAGGTTTTGGTGCCTGCTGCGATCTCCATTTGGATGTGCCCCTTGTGAAACAAATGGATTCTGCTCCAAAATTGTCTGAAGCTAGCCACTGAGTGTATAGGTCTTGGGCCTCTTGAGAAGGACTGTGTTGCACGACAGTGTAAGTCATGGACTATGACTGACCGTCAGCAACCTGTTTGGATCTACAAGCAATCCACAGTTTGTGGCTGCCTCTGGATGGGCTTGATGTGCATGAGAAGGACCAAGCTGCGCACCAAGGCCAACTATTACCAGCACTTGGCCTAAGGGCAGGGAAGAAAAAGTACCAAGGTACCCTGAGATCTGTCTCTGCCTGCCACAGACTACTGGCTGCCTGTTAGGCTCAATCAATGAAAGAGCCTCTGGCTGTACTTGAGTTGCATGAGGTATTTCATAGTGTGTCACCAGGTAGGGGCAAGTGGTGCTCACCAGATTGATACATGTTCAAACTTGGTGCCAGTGTTGGGTCTGAGGCAACTCAGTAAATGTCTCAGGGTATACCAAGTCTAGCTGCCACCCACTGGGTACTTGCATACCTTTGTTGCAGTGGGGTCCCAGGGATACATCAGGGTGAGACCAGCAGCATTTATCAGGCCCAAACAGATCAAGATTTGGCTGTGTGAAAGAAAGGCTCTGCTCCAGTAGGGTGGCCAGAGCAGCTGGCTCCTGAGCAGGGCATAAGCTCCACAGAGTGGGGTAAGAGCAAGTCCAGAGTGTGGGGCTATTGCTTTCTCCTAGGCTGACACATGGAGGGGAGTGCTCCACTCAAGAAAGATGGTGTCTGCAGTATGGGAGAATGACTTAGCACAGGGATCCTGGTGGCTGTCCCTTCAGCTCCCCCCTAGAGCCACAAACCCCAAACTCTCCTCATGCAACTCTAGTCCACTATGCCCTCCCTCCACTGGAGCCCAGGGTGAGTGGTTGCAACCAAACTTTCGTGCACTGGCCCTTTAAGAGGTTGCATGTGTCTCTAGAAGACTCCCATCTCTCCCTGGCAGACAGAAACCCCACTGCTTTTCACAGCCAGATGTTATGTGGGCACCTATTCCAGGCTCTGGTTTTCTGGGCTGGGGAGTCTGGCTTGGGGTTTAGACCCCACGCTTATCTGGCAAAAACCCCTGCAGCTGAGATATTCCTCTGAAACCTCAACCACCACTGTGGCTTTTAGGCCAGCCCATTTCACGTCTCTGATCTTCCTACCAGTCTCAGTGTGGCTTCTTCTGTAAATCTTTGGTTATAAGATTTCTCCGCAGCTAGTCTTCAGTTGGTTATTCAGGATGTTTCATAACTTAGTTGTAATTACAGTCTGGTCCTGGGAGGAAGTAAGTGTAGCTTCCACCTACTCTGCCACCTTCTTGGATCTGTCAGGAATATTATCAGCAGGAAAATAAAATGTTTCATTTCTAGTGCCCTTAGGCATTCTCCCAGCAGACTGCACAAGGAGCAAGGAAGTCAGCCCCACATTTTCCCTCAAGCTTTCTTCTCCTTGGAAAAGCACTAAATACAGGATGAGACAAAGTAGGTTACAGTTGTGAGTACATGAAACCATTTATTATTGTATTGTTTTTATTATTATATTAATTTCCAAGCTAACTGTAAACCTTTTGCCCTACCCTATATGACATATGTGACAATATAGTTCAATAAAAACTGAGCCCACAGGTTTTCTTCTTACAGAATAATTTATGGAATAAAAGCCTGGGAGTGCACAGGACAGGCCTCAGGACTCACTCACCTGTTTCGTTACATCCAAGCACTGACCATGCCCAGGTTTTACATAGCTTGGGTTGCCCAATTCCACCAGAGAAGCATGAGGCCCACAAATATGGTCATTCACAGAGTGGGACTTCTTATTCTAGAGCAGATGTGCTGTTACGAAGTCTTTGGCCACATCCATTCAGACCATGGCTCTCAATCTGTCCCTCGCCTTGGAAAACGTTACCCGCAGTAGTGTGACCTGAAGAGCAAGTTAACTTTTTTGTGGATTCATGCTTTGTGTCTCTTTTTTCAAGCACACACACAAATGAAGTAGTTTAAATCATTTTGTTAAGGTATGGAAATCCACTGGCAGACTCTAGTGAAGGATATCTTTACAGATGTCACTGTGTATACTAAGTAAGAAATGTGTATCAGTCTCAATTGTTTTAAGTTTACATAATGTGGTCCAAGCTGACCTGAGAATCACTTTATCTGACACCCCCAGGAAAATAATACCCATTTGCCTTCGGAACGGATTAGTTATCTGTTGCTCTGATTATCCTATTTATTCTATTCAAAAAATTAAAACTCTGCATTGAACATATCTCTATTAAATGTTATGAAATCCTGTATCTAGAACCTGACTTCATTATAATAGTAATGGAAGGAACTATGCTTTTTGAAAGTTTGTTTATTGAAATGGTAATACATTCACATAGTACAATTTTCAAAAGTTATGAAAGGATATACAGTTATCTCCCAATTCCATCCCCCCAGCCACCCACTTCCCCTTTTCTTTTCCCAGATGTAATCATGGTTTCCCAGCTTCTTGTGTACTTTTCCAGAAAGTTTATGTATATACTCTCAATTATGTATTTACCACATGTTCTCCTTTTTATATACAAATGGTAGCACATTATACTCACTATCCTGCACCTTGCTTTTTCCACCTAATAATGTATGTTGGAGATCATCCCACATCACTACATAAATGGTACCCAAGTTCTCTTTATATATTTTATTTTTGTCTACCTAGGAGTTTGTTGTAGCAACATACCAGGATTTCAGGAACCAGACCCCTGATGTGGCCATTTAGACAGCTTCCCAACTTTTTGTTTTTGCAAACAGTGCATCAATGAATACCTCTGTGTGTTCATCATTTTATACATATATGAGTATATACATTCCTAGAAGTGGGATTGCTGAAAAGACAAGTGCATTTCTGGTTTTAATTACTGTGGAATCATTCCTCTTTGAGTAAGAGTTTTTCTCAGAGTTGATGATTGCTGGAGATTCACTTGGAAAATGAAGCCGGGGCCATATTTAAAGCAGTTCAGGCGTTTTCTTACAACTGGGATTTTTTTCCCATTTGATAGTTCTTTCATACTTGGCTTCTCTGGAGTCAGTAAATAGGAGAGGCTGTAGGATTAGTCACAAGAAACACTCCCTTCTCTTGGCCCAGCCCCCATCGATTTCTCCTCTGATTAGCACGGACTGATTTCTGCTAAATATGGTTTGCCTGAGCAACTCCTTGTCAAGGCCCCTGCCTGTCACTCCTCAGACCCCAAATGGGTGTAGGAAACATCCTACCTCCCAGCTACCCATGACCTGGTTTACTTCTGTGGCAGTATATTGTGCTGCACTCAGGGTGCATCCTGAACCTCAGCTGAGAGTCCTTACCAGTACTGTCTCACATCTCCAGCCTTGAGCATACTATCTCCTCTGAGATCTCCCACATCTGCCTGTGGCAACCCTCTCATTATGGATTCAGCTAATTTTGTAACTAAAATTACACTTCTGTTCTTTTTCTCCCTACGACTTTTGGGTGAAGACTGAGATTAAAAGAAAAAAAAAGGCTGGCTTTATTCCCAATATTTAAACAAGAAGTCAGAACATACTTTTAAAGCGCTAACAAAACTTTCCTTTAGGGAACATAACAGACACTATTGACTTACTCTCTAATGTGCAATGAGCTTTGACTTCTGAGTGTGGCCTTTCCCATGGGCTTTCTTTCCTGTATGTGTTCTCTGATGTACAATAAGGTTTGACTTTTGGGTAAAGGCTTTCCCACATTCTGTACACTTGTAGGGTTTCTCTCCAGTATGGGTTCTTTGGTGTACAGTGAATGTTGATTTTTCTCTAAAGGCTTTGCCACACTCAGTGCATGCATAGGGTTTCTCTCCTGTGTGTGTTCGCTGATGTATTATGAGCTGTGACTTCTGGCTAAAAGCTTTCCAACATACAGGACATTCATAGGGTTTCTCTCCTGTGTGAATTCTCTGATGTATAATGAGCTTTGACTTCTCTCTAAAGGCTTTGCCACATTCATTACACTTATAGGGTTTTTCTTCTGTATGAGTTCTTTGATGTATAATGAGATATGATTTCTGGGAAAATGCTTTTTCACACTCATTACACTCATAGGGTTTCTCTCCTGTATGGCCTCTCTGGTGTAGCATGAGATAGGATTTCTGAGAGAATGCTTTCTCGCATTCATTACATTCAAATGGTTTCTCTCCTGAATGAGTTCTCTGATGTACCCCAAGATTTGACTTTTGGGTGAAGGTTTTCCCACACACATCACATTCATAGGGTTTCTCTCCTGTATGAGTCCTCTGATGCACAATGAGGGTTGACTTCTCATTGAAAGACTTCCCACATTCAGTACATTTATGAGGTTTCTCTCCTGTATGAGTTCTCTGATGTATAATGAGAGTTGACTTATCACTGAAAGTTTTCTTACACTCATTACATTCATGGGGTTTCTTTCCTGTATGAGTACTATGATGTATAATTAGGTCCAGCTTCTGTATGAAAGATTCCCCACATTTAGTGCATTCATAAGTTTTCTCTCCTGTGTGGGTTTTCTGATGGACAATGAGGTTTGACTTCTGAGTGAAGGCTTTTCCACATTCATTACATTCATAAGGTTTCTCTCCTGTGTGAGTCCTATAATGTATGATGACAGTCGACTTTTCTCTGAAGGCTTTTCCACATTCTGGACATTCAAAGGGTCGCTCTCCTGTATGAGTTCTCAAGTGTATAATGAGTTGAGATTTTTGGCTAAAGGCTTTTCCACATTCAGTACATCCAAAGGGTTTCTCTCCCGTATGAGTTCTCCAATGTACAATGAGGTGTGACTTCTTGCTGAAGGTTTTCCTACATGCAGTACACTCAAAGGGTTTCTCTCCATTTTTAATTCTCTGATGTAGACTAAGACCTTTCTTTCGCCTGAGGGTCTTCCCACACTCTTTATATCCATAGGTTTTCACTCCAGGAGTTGCTTTCTCATATTCAGTATGGAATAATAGTTTTGTATATCCATTATCATATTTCTTTACTAAAGAGTTTCTACTAAACAAGTCTAAATTGTCTACCATATTATTTCCAAATAGTTCATGTTTATGGGGTCTTTGTATTGAAGCAGCAAGATTTGTACTGAGATAAAGTGTGTTTCCAAATTCATTATAGTCATGGTCACCCTTGGTGGTAATTGTTTTCTTGTCAGGGAAGACAACTTGCATCAACAAACATGTATCTTTGTCATCCTGGTGCTGTCTCTCAGTCTGTTCATCAACTTGGCAGGCTTCTTCTAGAAAGAAGTAGAATAAACCCATTTTTATACTTTGACATTATGGAATGGACCTTCTTTAGAAATACACAGCCACATGAAAGCTGATACTATTGTCTCATTTTTATCAGAGTTCTGGAGAGAGAAACCTGACCATCAAATCCTGTTCTTTTACTGAACTCCCACCTGCTAGCCTTCTGTTGCCAAGAAAACCTAATATTACACCTTGACAACTAAGTCTTTAACACTACATTTATGTCATCTCTGGTTTCCATGAACTCTGGTGACCTTATCATTAAATTTCATTTACCATATGAACTCTTATCTGTAACTGACTTATACTATTTCTACAGCTACTTATACAACAGTACCAAATTCACATTCTCAGTAAATGAAAGATTTGGAATAATCAACCTTACAAAAAAACAAAGAAAAACCTAAAGATCTTTGCCCCTGTATTCACCTTTGTATTCAGAATTCTTCAACACCACCTTATGCTCCCGTCTAGACTATTTCTCCTAAAATCTAGGTCTATTATTAACTCCAAACCCTTCCTCATGTTCCATCACCCAAAGAGCCTAGGCCTCCATATTTTGCTATATTCAGATACTATATAACTTACAAGAAGTTCTTTTCAAAACTTACCTCTATAACTTTAACTTTTATGAACTTCTAGAGTAGTTGGTCATCTGTACCACCCATTCGGACAGTTAAAATTGCAAAGCCTTGCCTTTAATATACCATATTTCATCAATCAGAAGGTGAATATTATTCCACATTTTAACATTTCTGAATCCAGATGCACCTTGCAACGACATGTCAAAAATTAATTTGTGGCAATTTTTCTTTCTTAGTGGTGTGTCTTAAAATCCAATGGTATATTAAAGTCAATAAAATATGGTAGATACTTTTTGCACATACAGTACTTAATTTTTATCACTTTGAAGTTTATTTTTCTTCTCACATTTTCTTTAAATTTTACATGAAAATCTTCAAACATACAGAGAAGTTGAAAGAAGAGTAATTATAACTAAACCACTGATATCACCACTTAGATTTAATAAGGATAACATGATAATACTGAATTTTAAAATGGATCATGCAACTGTGGTTTCTTTTCCTGGGATATCCTTTGGATTTCAAACCACTAGTTCTTAACCAGGAGTGACCATTAGAACCACACGAAAGAACTTTTACAAAATAAATTTGATGGGGCCGAAGTCTGCCAAGGATCTACTGAATCTGAACCTCCTTACGTGGTAAGAAGCAGCATAGCACATGTGGCTAGGGTTATAGGCTCTCTAGCCCAGGATCAAATCCTGCCTTAGCCCTTTACTTGCTCTGTGAACTTAGGCAAGTTAATCTATTTGTATCTTACTTTCTCAACTGGAAAAAGCAGGAATTATAACAGTGCCTGCTCAAATGTTTGTACATATGATTAAATTACTTATAACAAAATATGCATGACACATAGGAAGTGCTTTTAAGTGTTTACGAGAACAATGACTACACTACAACAACTACTACTACTACTAGTACAACTACAAATATTACAATTAAGAGCCACTATAGTACTATAAAAAATAAGTACTATCTCAATACACAGGGTCTGGCACAAATAACATCCCTTTTTGTTATAAAATCATAAGCATGCAATTCTGTAACATAACAATATCACACTCAAGCACACCATATGACATTTTAGGTGAAATGTTCGAATTAAAACTATAAATTATTACACCCGTATTATTACCCTACCAACCATACTCAAGCAGGTGTTAGTTTTGCCAGACCTTTTATTAACATGGTCTTGAATATCAACTGAAAGCAAGGTTAATAAAACTGCATAGTAGGCTAAAATTTTTCTAGAGAAGGAAAAATATTTTAAAATATATTTATATAGGTTCATCTTATAAAAACAATGGAAGGGTAAGCTTTTAAATTTTAATAAATGGTTACATCTGATTTAGTGTTAACCTATAGGAAGGAAAGAAGAGAGTGGGATGGAGAGGGAAAGAAACTAGACTTCTTGGAATATACTGTTTTCTAGATTTGACTTTGGACCTAAGTAAATATTTATGTTCAAAAGAACAACAGACTCAAACTGGAGTCACTTATGGTAAAACCCACCAAGGCTTAATAACTGCAGTTTCAGCCTCTCTCAGAAGTAGAATTTTAAAACCATTCTAGAATTTCCTAATCATTGCTAAAGAGATGTGACCAATAAGACCCCCTGCCTTCCCCTAAGGGAAGATGACCTTATCTGAAATAATACACCCTTTTAAACCTCCTTGTCTCACTCTCCTTCTGCCTATGAAAACCTTCCATGTTGTACAACTCCTTAAGCTCCCTTCTATTTGCTGTATGGGAATGCACCCTGGCTCATGAATTGTTTTATAGTGTCAATACATCTTCAAAGTTATTTGGTTGAATTTTTTCTTTAATATTTGCAAATTTTATATAATCAGATAGCAAAATTGAATATAAAAGGATTCCCAAATAATAAATATCCTTTCATCTTCATTTCCTAAAAACCATACTGAAAAGTCTTGATTCTCAATGGCACTGACATGATTACTTCAACTGATTCAACCCTCTATATATATTCTGCAGTCTCAGAATAATACTAACAACAGTGCTGTGAGAGACAAATATGTTAAGTACCACTATGGGAGTACTTAACAACAAAATCCAGAATGTGAGAAACTAAAGGACAAATGACTGAGTTACTTAAAAAATAAACAAAAGGGGAAAGAGACAGATGGAGGGAATCACCTATAGATGATTAGACAAGAATCTGAGCAGCTATGAGCACACCCAGCACCTAGATGCTGATTTTTATGTACCATTCCCCACTAAATAGAATCAGAGATCCTTGGAGAAGTCGCTCATTCCAGGTCTGAAATCAGGAAAAGACAAGATGAACCTGGGATGTATTTTTGTGCTAGAAAGTACTCAAGGAATGATGGAGACATGTCAAAAGAGAGAAGCCAGCCTGAAGGGGACTCTCATTAGTCAAACTGAAACCAATTTGAACATCAAAATGAATGAGAGTATAAAGTAATGGATTATAATATATTGAAAAATAGAAATCCATGAGCCCCTACTCTACTAAAATTAATTAGTCAATTAATGGAGATGGGGTAAGGGCAAAGTTCTTTACAGAAGAGTGCCAACTTACAAATGTAGAAGGAATAATAGAAAATTCATTATTTTTCAACCAACTCAGTAATAATTGATTTAGGCAAGAATCATCAGGGAATGTTAAAACCACTGGATAAAAATTTTTGAGGAACAGGATATTTACACAGTTTGGCAGTTCCACAAAATGTTAAACACTCTGTTCAACAATTCCACTCCTATATATGTACTCTAAAGAAATGAAAACATACATCACCACAAAAACTTCTACATTAATGTTCAAAGAATCATTAAAGTGGAAACAACCTAAATGTCTATTGGCAAATGAAAAACAAAATGTGGTATATCCATACTATGGATTCTCTTTCTTCCTTAAATGAAGTACTGATACATATTACATATGGATGGGTGACCCCTGAAAACATGCCAAGAAGTAAAAGAAACCAGAATGGGCAAAACCATAGAGACAGAAAATATATTAATAGTTGCCAGGGGATTGGGGGAGGGAGTGGAGAGTGACTATTTAGGAGATAGAGGTTTCTTTTTGGAGTGATTATAATGTTCTAAAATTACGTAGTGATGATGGCTGCACAACTCTGTGAATATACTGAAAATTACTGAATTTCCAAAAGAGTGAATTTTAGGGTATGTGAATTATATCTCAATAAAGCTCTTTTTAAAAAGAGATAACCAAAATGCTTCAGACGGGAATATCTAAACTGAGTGGAATCAGGTAATTCAATCTGCATTAGCCTTGGCCTGTGACTAATGTGTGCCTGGCTTTAAATAAGGCAGTGAGGAATGAGAATAGGAGAAGTGGAAGGGCTTGATGTTCATGTCCTTGTCCTCAAACAACATAAAAGGGCCACAATCTTTCCCCAAATATTCCTGAAAGCCATTTCGGAGGTCCTCATCACTGATTAACAAGCTGGGACCTCATGTTCCCATAGCCTGGGTCAATTCCACTTACCTGGAAAGCTCTGAATTGGGATTTTTCCTTCTGCCATGTATGGCTCTTCTACTTCCAAATTGAGGATGAGGTCTGGTTTGGTAGCCTGCTGCCCTGCTAATGAGAAATGACAGCAACACCTCCTTGGTCTTCAGAGCCTCTGAGAAAGAGGAAGGTGGAGTTTGGGGCAGCACAAGGGACCTATCACTTGACAAAACGGTTAAGTCAAATCATTTCAACTTGGCTTTTAGTTCGCAAACACCTTGTCAGGGGAGCAAAGGGGGAAAAGGGAACTTTGATCCCTGGAATTCAGTGTCAAACTCTTCAAGCAGTTCAGAAGTTTCTGAAATTGAAGAAATAAAGGACCTCTATTGTACACAGTAATCATAAACAGCCAAATTACCTGAGGAAGTCATTCTTACCCACAGAGACCAGGTTGCTGTAGGTCTCCAGCATCACGTCCCTGTACAGGGTCCTCTGAGGAGGATTCAGATACTGCCACTCCTCCTGAGTGAAATCCACAGCCACATCCTCAAATTTCACAGGTCCCTGTAATTGCACATTCCTTTTATTCTAAAATGCTGATCACTGGGTGATGGGGATAGGATATAGGGAAACTTCTAATTGGGTTCCAAGTTCATGATGATGACTTAATACGGGACGCCTACTTTATACCGTTAGTGACCTACTTTGTAGGAAAATCACAAATCATGGTAGAAAAACCATTCCATTAAATAATAGAACATGTAAGACAATGTTATATTAGCACAAGGCTAGACAAATAGTCCAGCAGAAATAAAAAGAGAATCCAATACATATGGACACCTGAGTTATGACAAAGTTGGCCTTAAAAGTAGTGGGAAGAGGATGATGTTTTCAAATAAATGTGGATGGGTTACTGGATATCTATATGAGGAAAAATGACATTTAACCCCTAACACCATACACAAAAATCAGCTACAGGTATATTATAAATGTAATGTGAAAGGTAACACAATAAAGTATCTAGAAAACAATATGGGGAAATTTTCAGACTTGGGATAGGGAAACACTTCTAAAATAAGGCATGAAAAGTACCACTCTTAAAGGAAAACACTTATAAACGTTACAAGATTAAAAGTACAATGTGGAGAGCAGTATGACAGATAGGGGTGGGGGGAGGTTAGGGGGTGGAGGGACTGAGCAAAAAGGAAAAGGGACTCACAGACATGGACAACAGTGTGGTGACTGCTGGGGGAAGGGGGTATAAGAGGACTAAATGGTAATGGAAAAAGTACAAAAGACAAAAAAGGTACAAAAGTAAAAAGGCAAGCTATAGATGGGGAGATTGTCCACAACATTCATATGTGATAAAGGGATCTTATCTGAAACATATAAAATAACCTCCACAAATCAGTAAGAATCATACAAACAAAACAAAAATACACAAGAGATGTGAATAGGTACTTCACTAAAAAGAAAAACCAAATGACCTATGAACATAAGAAAATGTACTCAATCCCATTAGCACTCAAGTAAGTGAAAATTTAAGCCATGATGAGACACCATTATGCGCCCAACAGAAAGGTTACAATTAAACAGACTAAAATACCATAAGATTGGTTAGATATGAGAACTTTCGCACACTGTTAGCAGGAATGTAAACTGGTATAATTGCTTGAGGCAACAGTTTGGCATTATTTACTAAAGTTAATGATTTCTATACACTATGCTCCAGTGATTCTACTCAAAGGTACACACCTTAGAGAAAATCATGCACATGACTCTAGAAAACAAGGAGAGGGATGCTCACCACAGTGTTATTTGTAATACTAAATTGTGAAGAAAAATCAAAATGTCCCTCAATAATACAATGGGTAAATTGTGGCCCAGTCTTTCAGTGGAATACTATATGGTAATGCAAATGAATGAACTACAACTGTATATCTAACATAGATGAATCTCACAGATATACTGCTGAGTAAAAGTATCCAGATGTCAAAGAGTATATATTGCATGATTCTATTTATATATAGTAAGAGAACAGACAAGGCCAATCCTTGTTAGAAGTCAAGAGAGTGATTACCTTTGGGAGTGGTACTGATTGAGAAAGAGCATGAGTGAAGATTCAGAGGTCCTGATTTTGTTCTAATTTTGACCCATGATGTGGTTACACAGTGTGTTCACTTTGCAATAATTCATCAAGCTGAAGACTTATACACTGTACTTTGTATATAATTCAATTTATTTTATATCTTTATACTTAAAATTATTTGCAACAGAAGTGCAAAAACAATTCAATAGAAAATAGGAGTTCCCATTTCAACAAGTGGAACTGGAACATTTGAATATCCATATGCAAAAATAACCCCTTCAATCCATACCTCCAACATATATAAAAGTTAATTAAAAATGGATTATAGACCTAAATATAAAATCTAAACCTATACAATTTCTAAAATAAAATATATAAGAAAATCTTTTTAACCTTAGGTTAGCCAAATGATTTCTTAGATGGAACACCAAAATTCAAAAGATACTATTAAGAGAACAAAAAGACACGCAATGGGAGAAAATATTCACAAATCACATATCTGGCAAAGAAGTCGTATTGAGAATATATAAAGAACTCTCAAAACTAAAAAACAAAAAGGCAAAAGAGGGCTACTTCTCCAAAGAAGATATACAAATGACAAACATGTACAAAGATGCTTAACATCATTAGACATGAGTAAACTGCAAATTAAAATCATAATGAGATACTACTACACACCTATGAGAATGGAAAAAAAATACTTGAAAATACCAAGTGCCAGTGAGGATGTGGAACAACTGGAACTCTCGTATATCATAGGTAGTAATGCAAAATGGCACAGCCACTTTGGAAAACAATTTTCCAGTTTCTTATGAAGTTAAGCATGGATTCCCATATGACCCAAGCAATCCCACTCACAGGTATATTTACCCAAATTGAATGAAAACTTATGTAAAGCCCAAAACTTGTACATGAATATTTACAGCAACTATATTTGTAATCACCAAAATTGGAAACAACCCAACTGTTTTTCAGCCAGTGAATGAATATACAAACTGGAATCCATACAATGTAATACTACTCAGTAATTAAAATGAAAGAACTAATGATACATGCAACAACATCGATGAACCTCAAATGTATTATGCTAAGTGAAAGAAGTCAGACTCAAAAGCTACATACTATATGATTCTATTTGAATAACATTATGGGAAAGGCAAAACTATAGAGACCAAAAACTATATCAGTGATTACTACAAAGGGAAAATATTGGGAGGTAAAAAACTGTTCTCTATCTTCATTGTGGTGGCAGTTACATACTGTATAAGTTTGTCAAAACTTGCAGAACTCTATGCTAAAGAGGGTCTGTTTTATTGTATAAGAACTATACCTTAAGTTTTTAATTAAAAAATGTAAATAGGTTCCAGGTAATCTAGAGTAATTATATCTATGTAACTCCAAATCTCTCCACAGTAACTCGATATCCTCCAAAAAACTATGCAGATCAACATGAAGAACAAGTAGAACCATACGTAATCTAAACCTTCAAGTATAACTTATAATAAAAAATTGAGACTACTACAAATTTCTAAATACCTATAAGTAAAAAACAAATACCAAATTACCCCTGAGCTGGCTTTCAAACTATTGTCTTAAGCCTTTCTGGAATGTAGAAGAGTCTGAAAAGAGTCAAGGGAACAGAAGGGGAAGCAGAGCGCATAAGCATGAGCTGAAATGCTTCAAAAGGAGAAATTTACCATAAGTATGATATATCAGAACACCAACTATAGGAAAGGTATGAAGGACAAAATGTTACAGTCACACACACACAAAAAATCACCTCTGAGGGATCAGAGGGTAAAAAGGAATGAGAAAGAACCATTTGGAGATTGGGTAGTGAAGGGGAAATCTAGAGGGAAATTTAGGGTCATAGCAGACAAAGAATGACCAAAAAAAAAAAATTAAAAAAAGTGAGAGCACACACATCAGTCAGTGGATCTCCACAGTACCAAGAGTCATCCATTAAGTAAACTGCACTTTGCCTCCCTGACAAAAGAGGGTGGTCTTGCCCTGACCAGTATGGCTCAGCTGTTTGGGCATTGTTCTGCAAAGCCAAAGGTCGCTGGTTCAATTCCCAGCGAAAGCACATGCCTAAGTTGAGGGTTCAGTCAGAGCATGTTCGAGAGGCAACCGATTCATGTTTCTCTTTTTTAAATTATATTTATTGATTATGCTATTACAGTTTTTCCGCCTTTGCCCCCTTCCATCCAGCATGCCCCCTACTCCTTCTGGCAATCCCCACACCATTGTTCACATCCATGACTTATGTGTAGGTTCTTTGACTATTCCATTTCCTATACTGTACTTTACATCCCTGTGGCTATTCTGTAACTACCCATTTGTATTTCTTAATCCCCTCACCTCTTCATCCATTTCCCCAAACCCCCCTCCCATTTCACATCCATCAAAACGTTCTCCATATCCATGATTCTGTCTCTGTTCTTCTTTACATACTTTGTTTTTTAGATTCAACTGTTGATAGATATGTATTTACTGCCATTTTATTGTTCATAGTTTTGATCATCTTTTTAAGTAAGTCCCTTTAACATTTCATAGAATAATGGTTTGGTAGCTTCCAGTCAAGATGGAGGCATAGGTAGACATGCCTCGCCTCATTGCACAACCATAAGAAGGAACACAAATAACTTAAAAATGAAAAACATCCAGAACTGCCAGAAAATTACCCAGAAAAAACCCCCAGAGCTGAAAGTCCAACAACCAAGGATTTAAAGATGCTATATTCATCCAAATGGGTAGGAGGGGTGGAGATAGGGAGCTGGGGCAGAGAGGACATGGTGTGGCAGCTGGACCCAGGGGCGGAGAGGTGGAAAGGTGGCAATGGCTGGTGGAATGGGCAGCTCCACATTCACGTGTGGTGGATAAAATTCAGGGGGACACCTTGTGAGCAAGCAAGCCAAGCCACAGGCCAAACCATGCAACCCAGGGCTCCAGCACTGGGAAAAATAAAGCTGCATAACTTCTGGCTGTGAACTCAGTGGAGGTTCAGGTGGCAGAAGAAACTGCTGGTACATACACAAACACACTCACCCTGGGAACCATAACCAAGAGAGTAGCTGGAGGGGCACCAGTCACATACTAGAAGTGAGTAAAGTGACTGGAAATGGGGCGAGGGCCAGGCAAGCTCCCAGAAGTCAGCCAGCAATGGCAATGTCCCCTCTTCGACCCCTCCCACACACACACTGAGCCATGGTTGCCCTGCCCTGGAGAATACCCAAGGCTCCACCTCATACAACTTAACAGGTGTGCTAAAATGGAATCAGAGTAGCTCTACCTAGTACACAGACACAAGGAGGCTGCCAAAATCAGGAGACAAAGAAACGTGGTGCAAATGAAGGAACAGTACATAACCCCAGGAAAAGAACTAACCGATATGGAGATAGCCAACCTATCAGATGCAGAGTTCAAAACATTGGTGGTCAGAATGCTCAAAGATTTCACTGAGTATGGCAAAAATATAAGGGAAGAAATTAAGGCTCTACGAAGGGAAATAAAGAAAAATCCACAGGAAATCAACAGTGAAGGCAAGGAAGCTAGGATTCAAATCAATGATTTGGAACGTAAGGAAGAATTAAAATGCTAAAGGTTAAAGATAAAGAAAGAATCTTAAAGGCAGCAAGAGAAAGGCAGAGAGTTACCTACAAAGGAGTTCTGATAAGAGAATCAGTTGTTTTCTCAAAAGAAACTTTGCAAGAAGGGACTGGCAAGGTCTACAAAAAGTGATGAAAAGCAAGGACCTACAACAAAGATTAGTCTATCCAATAAAGCTATCATTTAGAATTGAAGGGCATATAAAGTGCTTCCCTGGCAAGGTAAAGCTAAAGGAGCTCATCATCACCAAGTCATTATTACGTGAAATATTAAAGGGACTTATCAAAGAAAAAGATCTAAACTATGAACATTAAAATGACAACAAACTCAAAACTATCAACAACTGACTAAAAAACATAAACTAAGCAAACAACTAGAATGGGAATAGAATCATAGATATGGAGATCATTTGGAGGGTTATCAGTGGGGAGAATGGGAGAAAAAGGTATAGGGATTTAGAAGCATAATTGGGTAGGTACAAAACAGACAGGGGGATGTACAGGCAATGGAGAAGCTGAAGAACTTACATGCACAACCCATGGACATGAACTAACAGGAGGAACTGCTGGAGGGAAGCAGGGAACAAGGTGGAAGGGGACAAAGGAGGAAAAATTGGGACAACTGTAATAGCATAATCAATAAAATATACTTAAAAATAAACAGTAAGAATTATAACAAAAAATAAAATTTAAAAATAATGGTTTGGGGATGATGAACTCCTTTAGTTTCTTCTTGTCTGGGAAGCTCTTTATCTGCCCTTTGATTCTAAATGACATTTTGAATAGGTGGAGCAACCTTGGCTGTAGGTCCCTGCTTTCCATGACTATGAGTATTTCTTGCCAATCCCTTCCAGCCTGCAGTTTCTTTTGAGAAATCAGCTGACAGTCTTATGGGAACTCTGCTGAACTACTGTTTTTCTCTTGCTGCTTTTAAGATTCTCTCTTTATCTTTAACCTTTAGCATTTTATTTTTTAAAAGATTTTTATTTCTTTATTTTTAGAGAGATGGGAAGGGAGGGAGAAAGAGGGAGAGAAACACCAATGTGTGGTTGCCTCTTGCACACCCCCTACTGGGGACCTGGCCCACAACCCAGGCATGTGCTCTGACAGGGAATTGAACTGGTGACCCTTTGGCTTGCAGGCTGGCACCCAATCCACTGAGCCACACCAGCCAGGGTTAACTTTTAGCATTTTAATTATGATGTGTCTTGAAGCGGCCATCTTTGCATCCATCTTGTTTGGGACTCTCTCTGCTACCTGGACTTGCATGTCTATTTTCTTCACCAAATAGAAGTTTTCTTTCATTATTCCTTCAAATAGAATTCCAATTTCTTGCTCTTTTTCTTCTTCTTCTGGCACCCCTATGATGTGAATGTTAGAACGCTCAAAGTTGTCCCAGAGAGAACCCACACTATCCTCGGTTTTTTTGGATTCTTTTTTTCTTGTTGTTCTGATTGGTTGTTTTTTGCTTCCTTATGTTCCAAATCATTGGTTTTATTCTTGGCTTCATCCACTCTACTGTTGTTTCCCTGTAAATTGTTCCTTATTTTAATTAGTGTATTTTTTATTTCTGACTGGATCTTTTTTATGCTGTCAAGACCCTCACTAATTTCCTTGAGCATCCTTATAAACCAGTGTTTAGAACTCTGCACCTGATAGATTGCTTATCTCCATTTTGTTTAGTTCTTTTTCTGGAATTTTGATCTGTTTTTTCATTTGGGCCATGTTTCTTTGTCTCCTCATTTTGTCAGCCTGTTTGTTTCTATGTATTATGTATAGCTGCTATGACTCCCTGTCTTCACTCCCTGCATGCAAACCAAAAAGTAGCATGGCCTAATGTAGTAGGTGTCCTGTAGGGTCCAATGGCACAGCTTCCCCTAACACTTAAGCTGGGTACTTGAAGTGCACCCTCTGTATGGGCTGTGTACACCCCCCTCTTGTAGTTGAGCCATGACTGCTGTTGGCAGGTCAATGGGAGGGATTTACCCAGGCCAGTCAGCTGCAAGGGCTTGCTCTGGCCACTGACCACCAACTGCCACCCTCTGTGGGGTACTAGTTGTTTAGGAGCAGGGTGGTGGTGCTCTGACATGGTCTGTAGCTGTCCACTGGGTGGCTGGCTCTGGGGTTTCCTGGGTGGTACAGACTAAGACCAGCCCCCACCTGTGCTTTCCCAAGGCCACCCTGCCTGAGCTATAAAGCAATCTGAGATAGCTGCTATTTGTGCTGGGCTTGAAGGTTCCCTGGTAAAGCCAAGCTGTGAATCTAGGCTGTCTGCCTCTAGTGCCAGGACTGGCACCACTTAGCAACAGGTATGGGAGCTGGAAGCTCACTGAGGCTGGCTGTTGCTTGTTTAAGAGTATTTAGGAAGTTGTGAAGCATAAGCCCAGACCAGTCATTCATATGGAAAGGTAGCTTGAATGGGCCCTTAAGTTGGGTGGGACAGAGTCTCTGAGGATCTACAGGGCAGGGAAAACAGTGTTAGCCAGGTTGATGGTAGTCTCAGATATGGCACCAGCCTGCCGGCTCTGTGGCTCTGTAAAGGGACAGTTCAGAAAAGGGACAATGGCCTCTGCTCACCTTTCTGTCAGGGAGAAAGCTGTCCCTCGGCTCTTGCCTTGATGCCATACATTTCAGTTTCTCCCTGTATGCAACTGGTGTATTTCAAGCTGCTACTCCAGTGCTGGAGCTCAGGCGGAGTGTGTCTCAGTAAGGCTGTGTATGGGTTCTTTAAGAGGAACTGCTTGGGACTCCAGAAGTTTCTTCCACCGACTCAATCCCTGCTGATTTTTGCAGCCACAAGTTATTGGGACTTATCTTCTTGGCACTGGAACCCTGGACTGGGGGGCCTGGTGTTGGGTGGGGACTCCTTATTTCCAAGATATCCCTCCTGAATTTTTATCTAACCCACGTGGATGTGGGACCAGCCCTTTCCATATCACAGCTCCTCCTACCAGTCTGGACGGATATGGTTTAATTCCAGAGTGGTCAGACTTCCATTCAACTTGATTTCTGATGGTTCTGAGTGATGGCTGTTCTACAGTTTAGTTGTAATTTTGATGTGGTTGTGTGAGGCGGTGAGCTGTGTTTTCCTATGCCACCCTCTTGATTGGAAGTCTGACTGATGTTTCTCACATCGAGGTTTCTCTCCCTCTCTTCCTCCCCCACTTCTTCTCTCTCTAAAAATAAGTAAATAAAATATTTTTAAAGAATTTTTTAGCCCTGGTTGGCGTAGCTCAGTGGATTGAGCGCCAGCCTGTAAATCAAAGGGTCACTAGTTCAATTCCCAGTCAGAGCACATGCCTGGGTTGTGAGTCAGGTCCCTAGTAAGGGGTGGTTGAGAGGCAGTCATACACTGATGTTTCTCTCCCTCTCTTTCTCCCTCCCTTCCCCTATCTAAAAATAAAAATTAAAATCTTAAAAAATATTTTTTTTAATTTTAAAAAGAGAGGGTGGTCTTAAACCAAGAATCATTCAAATGCCACCCTAACCTCCAACAAAGGCCTCAAACAAATAGATGAAAAAGCAGTCTACATCCATCCAAAGTTTCTTTAAAAATAATAGAAAATAAGAAAATATTTCAGGTGATAACAAAACCACCCCACAATGACGTCAGCAAAATGACAGAGTAGGCAGTTCCAAGCTCTCATTCCCCTACAGAAACATAAAAAAAAAAGCAAGAACTGTCAGAACTAACTTAATTAGAACTCTGGAAAACAGTCAAAGGTTTGCAGGAACCAAATGAACATGGAAACAAGACAAAGGCAACTTAAAGACGGTGGGAAAACTTCATGGCCCTTTTACTTGCTCTTGCCCACCCCCTTCTATGTATGGTAGTGGCAGCCCATGTTCCCAATGTGGGACCCCTGGTTCTGGAGGGAGCAGAGGGAGCAGAGGGAGCAGAAAGACCTTATTCACAAATTAGTGTGTGTCTGTTCAAACCTGTCTGGGGACTACTGGAAGGACTGATGCAAGGTACTCAACTCTGTTTTGCCTAACTCAGAACCCAGGCCAGGAAAACAGCTGGTGTTGCTCCAAAAGGCTGTAAGGCAAACTAACAACCCATAGATGCCTGGGACAAAAGATTACAGTCCGGACATACAATAGGCTGTCTAAGGCCTGGGAGGAAAAGCTGTGAAGAGATTCTCTGGGAAATTAAAATATTCAAAAGCACCCTTAAAAAGAATGCAATCTTACCATTTGAAATAGCATGGATGGACCTAGAGGGATGGACCTAGATGGACCTAGAGTGAAATTAAGTCAAAGACAAATACCATATGATTTTACTTGTATGTGGAATCTAAAGAGCAAAATAAATGAATAAACAGTCCTGGCTGGTATGGCTCAGTGGATTGATTGCCAGCTTGCAAACCAAAGGATCACCGGCTTGATTCCCAGTCAGGGCACATGCCTGGGCTGTGGGCCAGGTCCCCAGTGGAGGGCGCAGAAGAGGTAACCACACACTAATGTTTCTCTCCCTCTCTTTCTCCCACCCTTCCCCTCTCTCTAAAAATAAATTAATAAAATCTTATAAAAAAGCTTTGCTTTAAAAAATGAATAAACAAAATAGAAACAGACTCATAGATACAGAGAATAGACTGATGTTTGTCAGAGGGGAGGGGGTAATGGGGAGCTGGGTGAAAAATGTGAAGGGGCTAAGAACTACAAATTGGTTAGTCACAAAATAGTCCCATGAATGTAAGGTGCAGCATAGGGAATATAACCAATACTACTATAATAACTATGTACAGTGTTAGGTGGGTACTTGAAATATCAGGGGTAACACTTTATAAAGTGTAGGATTGTCTAACCACTATGCTGTATACCTGAAAGTATCACAAAATAATATTGAATGTAAACTGTAACTGAAAAATAAAATTTTTCAAAAGCACACATGTACAGGGAAATTTAGAAAGCCCATGCATATGCCCAGGATAAGACTCGTGCTGACAAAAGACCCAAAAGACCCAAGACTCTAAGTACTACAATTCTTCCCAAGCATCTCATCAATATTATAACAAAGCAATATTAAACAAAATTATGTTATTCAAGAACCTGCTATATTACCTTTTGAGTAATACAGAAGGGGAAACTCTTAAAATATACATCTATCTCCTTATTTAAAAATGAAACACCTTAAGCATAAATCAGACACTACCAAGATTGGTTATCTCCAAGGTGGAATAAGAATGAGTAGAATGTACAGGGGAGAGGTGAAAATATATATTCTTGTATAGTTTAATGTCCTCAAAGCATGTCAACATTTTACATATAAAGTTAAGAATAAAATTAAATCCACAAAAAAGAAAGAAAGAAAATCTAAAACTGAATATAAAATGAAAAGTATGGACCTAACTGTATACCAAATAAATAACAAGCACACTGGACATGAGAAAAAGAAAATGAAAAAGAAAAACTAATACAAATAACTTCTAAACAGAGCACTCTGATTACATATCCTCAGTATGAAAGACATGCAAGCAAATCATGTACTGTACTCAGTAGCTTGGTTTTTCATGGGTATTGGTGCAGAAATTCTGATTCTACTTTCTATGTATTTAAGACTGAGTAAATGAGTCAATATATTGATGCCAGGAGCAGGTGCTCTCAGTGTGGAAAAGGGAGATGCAACTATACAATTGGAGAAGATTAGAAGATTCCTAGGATGTTGTATGAATTCAAGGTATGTATGTGGGTGCGTATATGTGTGTGCATGTGCATGAGAATATATACATAGATACACAGACATATAAATAGACACATACAGACAGAAAGCTCTGTTTACTGAAAGGGCCTACATGTAATGACACCCCAGTAGCAATGAGCACACCTTGCACACAGATCTTGGTTTCTATATATCATTATCCACTAATAGGAACCAGTGCTTCTTGGACAAATGGCTGATTCCATGTCTGAGTCAGGGAAAGTAAAAGATGAGGGCTAGAACGTCTTATTGCATCAGACAGTAAACAAGTGATACAAAAATTAATGGAATGTGTCAAAAGGATACAAAAGCCAACTCAAAAGGGCTCCCAGTGGCCAACTCATGGATAACTGAACATAAAAATAAACAATGACAGTAATGGATTATAATTTATGGAATAAAATAAAAATTTTATATTACTGACATGTTAATAAATGAAGGAGAAAAGGAAGACCCACCTAAAACTATCACCTTGGGCATTAGGATTCCAACATGGGAATTTTGGAACAAACATTCAGACCACAGCAAAGGTCAACAAACAAAAATCAATCATGTTTCTATATAATGGCAATAAATATTGGACACTGAAATTTTAAAAACAAAACAATTTACAATAGAGTAGAAAGTGAAATGAATGAAACACGAGTAGGTCTAACAAAACGTGGTGTTATGAACTGAATTGTCACCCCCCAAACTCATATGTTGAAACTCTAACCCCCAATGTGAATTTATTTCAAGATATGGCCTGTAAAAAGGTAATTAAAGTAAATGAGGTCATAAGTGTGGGTCCCTAATCCAATAGGACTGATGTCCCTATAAGAGGAAAAGACACCAGAGCTCCCACTCTCTCTCTCTCTGCACAAGTATAGCGGAAAGGCCATGTGAGGACACAGTGAGAAGGCAGCTGTCAACGAGCACGAAGGGAGCCCTCACCAGAACTCAGCTCTAATGGCATCTTGACCTGGGACTTCTGGCTTCCAGGAAAGTGAGAAAATAAATTTCTGTAGCATTTTGTACGGCAGCCCAAATAGACTAATATACATGTAAAGGATCTGTATATTGAAAATTATAAAATATTGTCATGGGGGCTGGGTGAGGGGGTGGAGGGATCGAGCAAAATAGAAAAAAGGAGAAAAACTCATGGACATGGACAACAGTATGGTGATTGCTGGGGGAGGTGGGGTGGGGGAAGGTAGAGGGTAGAGAGGGCATAAATGGTGATGGACAGAGACTTGACTTGGGGTAGAGAACACACAATACAGTGTATAGATGATGTATTGTAGAATTGTGCACCAAAACCTGCATAATTTTGTTAACCAGTGTCACCCCAACAAATTCAATAAAGGGAAAAAAAGAAAATTACAAAATATTGATTAAATAAATCACAGAAGGTCTAAATAAATGGAGAGACATAGTGTATTCATTGGTTGGAAGACAACATAATAAAGACATCAATTCTCCCCAAACTGAGAAATCTAAGATCAAAATCTTAGCAAGATAATTTTTAGATATGTAACAAGGTTATTCTAAAATTTTTATAAAAAGACAAAAGCGAAGCAACAAGAATAGCCAAACAATTTTGGAAAAGTAGAATCAAGTTGGAGAAACCATACTACCTGATTTTAAGACTTAATATAAAACTGCAGTGAATAAAGATGGTATGATAATAGCAGAGGGATAGATACATAGATCACTAGACGAGAATATAGTCCAGAAGTAGACCCTACGAATATGACCAATTGGTATTTGACAAAACTGTAAAAGCAATTCAATGGAGAAAAATGGTCCTTTCAACAAATGGGGTTAGAACAAATGGAAACCCATATGCAAAATCATGAACCTCCACCTAATCCTCACCTTAGATAAAAATTAATGCAAAATGGATCATAGGTCTAAATGTAAAATCTCAAACTATAAAGCTTATAGTAAAAAATCTTCATGACCTAGGGTTCAGCAAAAAGTTCTTAGACATGATACCAACAGCACAATGCATAAAGGAAATAATTTATAAATTGGACATTTTCAAAATTAAAAAGTCTTGCTCTGTGAACAACACTGTTAAGAAAATAAAAAGATAAGCCACACACTTGGAGAAAATATTTAGAAACCATGTATCTGACAAAGCACTCGTACAAAGAGTATATAAAGAACTCTCAAAACTGAAAAAGGTGAAGGGATTGAGAAGTACAGATTGGCAGTTACAAAACAGTCATGGGGATGTAAAGTACAGCATAGGGAATATAGTCGATAATATTGTAATAACTGTCTATGGTGCCAGATGGGTACTGGAAATATCAGGGGGACCACTTTGTAAGTATATGATTGTCTAGCTACTATGCTGTACACCTGAAACTAATACAAAATAATATCGAATGCAAACAGTAACTGAAAAAAATTAATAAAAAAAGAATAGTGAGAAAACAATCCAATTTAAAAATAGGCAGAATGCCCTGCTAGTGTGGCTCAGTGGATTGAGCACTGGCCTGCAAACCAAAAAGTCGTTGGTTTGATTCCCAGTCAGGGCACATGCCTGGGTTGTGGGCCGGGTCCCCAGTTAGGGGCATACAAGAGGCAACTGGTTAATGTATCTCTCATACATTGATGTTTCTCTCCCCCTCTTTCTCCCTCCCTTCCAGTCTCTCTAAAAATAAATAAATACAATCTTTTAAAAAGTAGGCAGAAGACTTGACTGAACAGAGACTTCACCAAAGAGGCTATACAAAAAGTAAATAAGCATATATAAAGATAGTCAACATCATCAGTCATTAGGGAAATGCAAATTAAAACCATAAGGTAACACTGTGCTACTAGAATGACAAAAATTAAAAATACTGACAATATCAAGTACTGACAAAAATGTGAAACAATTGGAACTTTTATAAGTTGCGGGTAAGCCCCGGCTGGTGTGGCTCAGTGGATTGAGTGTAAGCCTGCAAACCAAAAGATTACAGGTTCAATTTCCGGTCAGGGCACATACCTGGGTTGCCAGCCAGGTTCCCCAGTTGGGGGAGTGCGAGAGGTAACCAACTGATGCAGCTCTCACACATCGATGTTTCTCTCCCTCTCTTTCTCCCTGCCTTCCCCTCTCTCTAAAAATGAATAAATAAAATCTTTTCAAAAAAGAGGGCTTGAGATTTAAAAATAAATAAATAAATAAATAGCTGATGAAAATGAAAATGATTCAACCATTTTGGAAAACAATTTGGCAGATTCTTAAAAAGGTAAACATACGTTTACCAAATGACCCAGCAATCCAATATTTACTACAAAGAAATGAAAACAGACGTTCATACAAAAACTTGTTATGAATGTTTAAAGTAGCTCCACTAATAACTGCCAAAAACTGGAAACAATTCAAATGTCCTTCAACAGGAGTACAGATAAATAAGCTGTGGTACATCTATAGTATAGAATAACACTCAGCAATAAAAAAGGGAAGAACTACTGACACACAACCATCTGGATGAATCTCCAGAGAATTATACTAAGTGGGGAAAAATCCAATCTCAAAAAGCCACACGCTATATGACATAATTTATATCATTTTCTTCAAATGACAAAATTGTAGAAATGGAGAACACATCCATAACTGGTACAAGTCTAGGAATGGGATGAGGGTGGAAAAAGAGTGGATGTGGCTATAAAAGAGCAACATAAGGGATCCTTGCAGTGATGGAAATGTGTCTTGCCCATATAAATGTCAATATCCTGGTTGTGACATTGTACTATAGTTTTCTGAGACACTAACATTGGGAGAAACTAGGTAAAAGACACATGGGATTTCTCTGTATTATTTTTACAATTGCATGTCAATCAATTATCTTAAAAGACCATTTAATTTTTTAAAGGGGTTACAAACCATATGATTCTATTTATATGGCATTCTTGAAAAGATAAAACTACAATGACACAAAACAAATCTGTGGTTGCCTAAGGTTACAGGTGGGGTAGCATGAGGCAGATTTTTTGCCATGATGAAACTATTCTCTACTCTATAGATTAGTTGCACCAATTTGTTCATGTGTTAACATTTACTGAACTGGACAAAAACAAAATCAATTTTACTATACACTAATTTAAAAAATAAAATTTTTATTGAATTTATTGGGGTAACATTGGTTAATAAAATAATACAGGTTTCAGGTGTACAATTCTATAATACATCATCTGTGTATTGTATCGTGTGCTCACCTCCCCAAGTCTCCAACCATCACCACTTACCCCCCTATACCCTCTTCTACCTTCCCCCAGTCCCCTTCCCCTCTGGTAATCACCATGCTGTTGTCTCTGTCTATGAGTGTTGGTTTTTGTGAGGGTCTTTTTTGCTTAATCCCTTCACTTTTTCACCCAGCCCCCAAACCCCCTCCTCCCTCTGACAGCTGTCGGTCTGTTCTCTGTATCTATGAGTCTGCTTCTATTTTGTTTGTTGAAAAAAAATTTTAATTAAAGTCAAAGGAAAAAGGTGGTGGGCTATGGGTGTCTGCAGGCCTTTGTCTCTTAGACAAATGAGAATCAAAATTCCAACTGAGAAAATTACTTCAGGAAAATCATTTGAAAGACAAGCACTTCCCTAAGATATTTCATTTCCAAATTACATTTTGACATTAGGTCTCCTTCTCACTGAGTAACGCTGTAAGAAATATCTGCAGGAAACCAAGGACTGCATTGTTCACCAGGCTGTAGTTGAAGACAATTCCACCCTCCACAGGAAAACCCAGCAAAGAAACGCCTTGAAAGGCAATTGCAGGGAACCTTTTCTTTCCTAGGGACTTGGTGTGCTCTCTCTATTATGAGCAAGGTGAGCAAGGTAACTGGTTACATTTCCTTCCCTCTGGCTGTCAGAGGCTCAAAGAGAAATTTGCAACTCATCATTAGTATCTGTTACGCCCTAAGTCTTCCACATGTCTACGCTGGCCTTGCTGCTGTCTTTCTTTTCCCCTGATCCTAATGCTTACTTACAAATAATTTCCCATTGTATGTCAGAGATTCCTACATAGCTCATCACATCCATGGTAAAACAAGAAGGAACAGACAAGTCTTACCTCGGCTTCGGCCATTTCCTGCTCTTCTTTGGAAAAGGCAGATGTGTGAAAGCTGAGCTGGAAGGGTGGAGAAGTGCAGAATATATGAGAAACCCCATCAGGCTTCCAGTGCCCAGAATTATCTGCCTACAAACTCCCTCACACCAGCTAGACATGAGGCCGCTCTGTGGAAGTTTGGGCAACCATGTGGTTTCAACAACCACCCGTGTATTCTTGCCTCTTCTCCTCATGTTAACATTTAACACAAAAGGGTTTTTTTCCATATACACTTATATACTGACCCAGAAGTTGTATTTCTGGGTATTTTCATTAATGAAAAAATGTATCATAATTTCTCTGTAAGTACCTTCATCTCAGCATTGACTTTAACAATGCCAAATTTAAATGATCCTATATGACCCACAATACAGGGTTGATAAGGAAACACAAGAGATGAAATGCTCTGTAGTTGTTAAAAATAATGTTGTATGGAACTGTGAATTTCTTATGTGTGTACTTTTTTATTGAGTGACATTAGTTTATTACATTATATAAGTTTCAGGTGTGCAACATTATAATTCGATGACTGTTTATACCACATTGTACTCACCTATCTGGGTACTTTTCTGTACATATACGTACATCAAGTTTTTAAAATGTTATAAAATAAATTTTTAAGCTCAATCACAGTAAACTTGTAAGCCAAAAAAAAAAAAAAGGTAGGTTATAAAATTGCAGGAACCCATTTTTAAACTGTATGTTAAATGTTTAAAAATGCATACCCCTTATAAGAAAGGAATGGACATTTAAATGTAGGGGAATAAAATTAGTTCCTTTTGATTTTATTTTCTTCTATCTTCTAATTAATCTAGAACTTAAATGTGTTACTTATCTGTTCACCGCCAAGAAAACTTTTTAAAACATCACTCCATGACATTAGCCGATCCCGCACAGATCCCACAGACCCTGGCCCTGCCCCCCCACCCCCAAGCCCAGGCTCTCAGTGAGGCCCTTAGGCAGGTGAGTGCTCTCAAATGCCATCTTCCTTCTTCCTTCTCCTCACCTCACTGGGGCCGCCTTGCCCAGGAGCCAGAAGGAAGCCTTCGGGTGTAGATTCACTTCAGCTGGAACACTGACACCAGGCCCTTACCTCAGGGCTTGGGCAAGGGGAGAGAGGGGACACACCTAAGGAGGGGCCTGGAGGGTGCTATGAACCCTTAGCGCAGATCACTGTGCTGGAAAATGTGTAAAAGTCAACGTTTAATAAGCCCCATTCAATCCTGACTAGTCCCATAACTTTGCCCACCATTGATCCCAAATACCATCCTTCACTGACTTCTCGGTCTCCTATCATTCAACCCACAACCCCCTACAAAAATGACGCCCATAACCCCCCCTTACTCGTCCCCCAGAATGCCCCATCACTCAGCCCATCACCCCTAGCACTCGCCCCCTCAACCTCTCTTTCTCTCTCTCGGCAACAGATTTTCTGCTCGCTGCAGAGGAGACCGTTACAATAACTAGCCCCCAAGAAACACTTCCGCTTCGGAACCAACTCGAGCACCGCAGCCTACAGGGTTGCAGGGGCCGCATGTGCGCACGCTCAGTTGGAGCTTGGAGCCCGTGTCCACCAATAGTCAACACGCGGTCCCCTCCCGCCGCCCGAAGCGAGCGCGACGCGGCAGCAGCGCAGGCGCACACGAAAGATGGCCGCGCCAGTGATGTCACTCCAAGGAGATGGCTACGCCTACCGCGTCTTCTCCCTTGGAAGGTAGCCGCATCAAGCAGGTGTTTTACTTTGTTCTGCGGAGACCGCCATTCCTAAAACTTCCAAGACCAATCTTCTTATGGCGGGTAGGGGAAGTACCCAATTAAGGAAAATTCTAGCACTAAGGATTTCGGTGTCGAATTTGGAGGGCAGCATCGGGTTTGCAGGTGTAGCTGAACAGTAAGATGGGATGAGAAGTAGAATTGTAAGGCGTGAACCTAGTATAGGAGGTAGGGAAAGGTCGCTGGCTCCATCCAGTGGCTAGACAGTGAAGCGCTTAAAAGCAAACCAGAAGCTGAAGGATA